>CM021108.1:238075349-238257180 GCA_007115665.2 Sequoiadendron giganteum | reverse complement strand
ATTATTTAATTAATAAAGAGAACATGAAATTGGTTAAATTGGGGGTAAATTGACCAAACAAAAATGGTCAATTTTTATTGTCTACATTTTCCCCCTCTTTGAGATGGTATTACAAAGTAATATCATTTCAAAGAGGATTAAAACATAGCACCTGGAAGAAGATGGTTAGATTGGGGGAGATGCCCTAGTCATTTGAAGGAGTGACTAGGAAGAAAAATGATGGGAGTGAAGATGAAGATTAGGGATTGAGGATGCCCCCTTGAGAGGACATGCGGGTTCAAGAGAACATGGGTGTGTTCTCAAAATGGATGAGATGATGCAAGGGTAGATGGGGAAGATGAAAGAGAAAGATGATAGAAGATGATGGATAGAAGAGAGGATGGTAAGATGAAGAGATAATGGATTAGGGAGAGTGATAAGAAAGCAAGCACAAATTGACTTAAGGAAAAATTATGATGTTTCCCCAGTCAAGCTAAAAGACAAGATGGATTTATGATGGATGGAGTATTGTTGAGGATTGAATGATATATCCCAAACAATAGAAAAATAGGGAATGACACATCCTAATGATGATGCTGAGAGTTTTGTTGATGAGGGAAGGATACATCCTAGAATAACACAAAAGGATAGGTAAGGGTACATCCTGATTATGATGATGAGAGTGTTGTTGATGAGGGAACGATACATCCTAGAATAACACAAGGATGGGGAAGGATACATCTTGATCATGATGAGGATGAGAGTGTTGCTGATGAGGGAAGGATATATCCCAAAACAACACAAAGAGATAGGGAAGGATACATCCTGATGACGATGAGGAGAGTGTTGTTGATGAGGGAAGGATACATCCCAAAACAACACAAGGATAGGGAAGCATACATCCCAATGATGATGAGAAGAGTGTTGTTAATGAGGGAAGGATACATCCCAAAACAACACAAGGATTGTTGGAATGTGATGTTGTTGATTTTTGTCATTAATGGTTGTCATTGATGTCAACATATCTTGGTGGATTGATTACGGTTCAGTTTTGATGCTTTGGTGATTTGGATTGGAATGCTCCAGATGTTGTGCTGTAATGATCTATCTTTGATCGTGTTTGTATTGGTTCCATTTATCTTTCAACATAATGAGATACACTCTTTTGGGTCCAGACCGATCTATAAAGTGGTTACCGTACCCTGAAACATTGTTTGCATTGTAACGTGTAAATCCTATTCTTTGGTTTTAGATATCACGATAAATATATAGGATGTTGATTTGAGCAAGGAGGTTTTTTTTGGTCCACGTTTCATTCCTTTCCACTACAGGAATGTTTTGTGGTGATCTAATTCAAATTGTGTTTGGATGACTTAGGAGATTATGGAGGCATGGAATGGTATAAGTAAAAGTTGATTTTATTCGATGAAAGTAAGTGTGGTGAATGAAAATATAAAATCCAATTATTGTGTGAAACTATTTGACCGGAGGCAACAGACAGTGAGGTTCTTTCGGTCTAATTGTTGATGACAATTATTTCTAGCGGTGGATTACCTTTCATCATTCTTCTGGCAGTGAGCCTTTTTTTCTGGCAGTGAGGCTTTTTCTTTTGGCAATGAGCCTTTTTACTTTTGGCTATAATATTTGGGTAGTGATCCCACCAACATCGAGCCTTACCTGCAATGATCAATTTGGTAGTGAGACCTTGTAAAAATCACCTTAACCAGTGTCACCTTAACTGGTGTTTTATAATTGAGAATTAGCATTCTCCATGGTTTTTCCCATCTTGGGTTTCCACGTAAATTTTGGTGTTCATTGTGCATGGTGTTGTTTTGTTTTTTCATGTTCATATCTATTTTAAGTATTATCTGATTGATTTAAGATTGCACCAAATTAAGGTCAACAAAATTGTTTTATGATAACTAATTCACCCCCCTCTCAATTATCTATGTTGTTCAACAATTGGTATAATAGATTTGGATCCTTGAAGAAGAGATTAACCACTTGAGGTAGATCTGATGACGCACAAACTAACAATCCTTGTGTTTAATGGATCTGAATATAGTTTATAGAAAGTGAAAATGAGAGGTTGCCTAATTTATCTAGGCTACAAAACTTAGAAAGTTTTTGAGACAAAATATGTTGTACCGACAAATGGTCCTAATACTGTAGATGAGATTTCAGCCTATGAAGAAAATGAAAAGGCAAGGTATGCAATCTATAGTGCTTTGTCTAAGACTGAGTTAATAAAAGTTATTTCATTGAGCACCGCTTATGAAGTTTGGCAAAATTTGAAATAAATCTATGAAGGAAATGATAGAGTCAAATTATCAAAGATGTTGACAGCTAAGTACAGATATGAAAACTTGAAGATGGAAGAAGGTGAAGATATAGAAACCTACTTTCAAAGAGTTGACGGTGTATTAAATGAAGCCAAAAAACAAGGAGGCACTCTAGCAGATGAAGATTTTATGGATAATATTTTGATGACCCTACCAGAGAGCTACAGTAACAAGATCTCAGCTATTGAGGAAGTTTATGATCCGAAGAAATTCACTAGAGAGAAACTATTTGGCACCTTCACTACCTTTGAGATGAGGAAATTTGGAAGAGAAAAGGAGAAATATGAAACAACCTTCAAAGCCACAAAGATAGAAGAAGATCCAAATAGTGAAATTTTGAATGAGTTGGAAGAAAACTTCACAAGAAAGCTAAAGAAAGGTATCAGCAAGTACAAATGTATGTTACCTCTTAAATTCTTTAGGTGTGGAAAGATTGGTCATTTAGCAACTAGGTGTCCAGAAAAAGGAACAAGACAAAATTTTAAAAGAATCAACAAGAATCTATATTATGTTAATGAAAATGCTAGTATTTCAGATGATGAATCAGATCGAGAGGATTGTTTGTTTTTGGTGGAAAAGGATGAACCTAGATTTGATATCTCTAGTATTTGTCTAGAATCTAATGATAACACTGGAGCTGCATTAATTGTTAAAAGAAATAGATATGAATGGTTGATTGATAGTGGATGTTTGAATCATATGAATGGTGATAGAAGTAAGTTTGTGAAGCTTGAGAAATATGATGGAGGTTTTGTTAGATTTGGAGATGATAAAACGACGTAGATTGTTGGAATTGGTTCTATTACCTTTGATGTAAAACATAACACTGACAATGTTTACTATGTGAAGGGTTTATATCATAATATTTTGAGTGTTAGATAGATGTGTGAGAATGTCTATAATGTTGTATTTTAGTATGATGGTTGTGAGATCCAAAAGAGTTCCAAAATTTTTATTGCAATTAGATATAGAACAGGTGGGAATATGGATCAACTAGAAGGAGATACAAAGAGATTCTTATTATCTTAGTGCGATGATAGTTGGCTCTGGCACCGAAGGATGTGTCACATCAAATTTCATAATTTGGTAAGGATAAGTTCAACAAGAGCAGTCAGAGACCTGCAAAGACTAACCAAACCAAACAACATTATCTACAAACGATATCAAGAAGGGAAAAAAACAAGGGAACATTCCAAGGAAAAGAATAATAATCTACCAGATTGTTGGACCTAGTACACACTAACCTATGTGGTCCAACCAAAACAAGAAGCTTAGAAGGTGAGAATTATTTCATGCTTTTAATAAATTATTATTCCAGACTAACTTGGGTTACATTTTTAAGAGAAAAATCAGAGGCTTTAGAAAAATTTAATATTTTAAAGGCAAGAGTTGAGAATGAAGTTGATAGGAGAATGAAGTGTTTAAGGTCAATTAGAGGAGGAGAGTTTACTTCTAATGAATTCAAAAATTTCTATGAGAAACATGGCATTAAAATACAACTATCTGCCCCTAGAACACCACCGTAGAATGGTGTAGTGGAAAGAATGAACTGGACAATTCAAGAAGCAACTAGAAAAATGATCAAGGATTTAGGTTAAACAAAGGTCTACTAGAAAGAAGTGATACAAACAAGAGTTAACACTCTTAGCATAGTACTATTATGGAGGAGGTATAAAAATAAACCATATGAGCTATGGCATGGAAGAGCTCCCATAATAAAGTACTTCAAAAAAAATTGAAGCAAATGCTACATCCAAAGAGATGATAAAAATCTTGGAAAGTTCGACAGTAGAGTTGATGAAGGTGTATTTTTGGGTTACTCGACAAGAAGCAAAGTGTATCATTGTTACAACAAGAGATTGAACAAGATAGTTGAAAGTACGAATGCGAAAGTGGATGAAAATGTTCAAAGAAATCCTGATAGGCATATTGAATATGAATTAGATGACTTAGATGACAAAGGAAAGAAGGATAAGAAAGAAGAAGAGACAAAGGAGGCTCCAACATCTACAACCAAGACCCCAAGGTATGTATAGAGAAATCACTCAGAAAATTAGATTATTGGAGATAAGAATAAAGGAGTCATCACAAGAAGAAAAGCAGCTCAAGATCAAGTATTACTATGTTAACCCTTAGAAACTAGGCCAAAGACTGTGGAAGAATCATGTAATGATTAGAATTGGGTGAAGGTAATGAAAGAAGAGCCTAATCAAATAGAGAAAAATCAGACTTGGGAACTTGTGCCCAGACCAACGGACAAAAATGTAATTGGAACAAAGTGGGTATTCTACAACAAGCTAGATGAAAATGGAAAAGTAATAAGAAACAAGGTAAGATTAGTTTGCAAAGGTTACACTCAAATCGAAGGTATTGATTTTGAAGAGGCATATGCCCATGTTGCCAAGATGGAAGAGATCTGGATATTCTTGGCTTTTGTAGCTTTTAAGGATTTCAAAGTCTATAAAATGGATGTAAAATAAACATTCTTAAATGGAGAATTGAAATAAGAAGTCTATATTGAGCAACTAAAGGGATTTAAGTCCGAAAATGACCCGGATGTTGTTTGCAGGTTGAAGAAAGCTTTATGCAGATTGAAGCAGGCACCTAGAGCATGGTATGGAAGATTAGACAAGTATTTCAAAATGGATCTACTGATAGTAACTTATACTATGGAATTTACTCAGATCAAATGTTGATTGTTGTGGTTTATGTTGATGACATAATCTTTGGAGGAAATGATGATTTGTGTAGAAAATTTTCCAATGAAATGTAGAAAGAATTCAAAATGTCTATGATAGGTGAGTTAAATTTATTCCTTGGATTACAAGTAAATCAAGACAACAAAGGAATTTTCATCTCTCAGTCCAAGTATACCAAATAATTATTGAAGAATTTTTCATTGGAGAACTCCAAACCTACTTGTACACCTATTGTTATTGGATGTAAGTTGACAAAAGAAGATGATTCACCTAAAATTGATGCAAGTATGTATAGGTCAATGATTAGAGGATTGTTATATTTGACTGCTACTAGACCAAACGTTATGTATGTTGTTTGTTTAGCAACTATATTTTAGCAAGAACCAAAGGAACCACATGTTATTGCAGTAAAAAGGATCTTTAGATATTTGAAGGGTACAAAATATATCAGGCTATGGTATCCAAAGGATTTAGATTTCACTTTGACAACCTATACTAATTTGATTGGGCGAGGTGTGTTGATAACAAGTGAAGCACAAGTGGTGGAGCTTATTTCCTTGGCTCCTTTTTGGTTGCTTGGTAAAGAAAGAAATAAGATTTTGTATCTTTATCTACTACTGAAGTTGAATACATTGCAACATCCTCATGTTGCACTCAGGTATTGTAGATGAAATAAAATCTGAAAGAAATTAGCATATCATTTGATGAACTAGTCTCAATTATGTATGATAATACCAGTGCAATAAACATTTCCAATAATATGATACACCACTCTAGAATGAAACATATATCCATCAAATATCACTTCTTGAGAGAGAAGGTGTTAGAAAATAAGGTAAGAATTGAATATGTACCTACAAAAGAGAAGATTGTAGACATTTTCACAAAAACATTGAGCAAAGATACTTTTGAGTATCTCCAATAGAAGTTAGGGGCTCTTCCCCCTCCTAGTCTACAATAATTTGCACCAAGGTTTGCATTGGTCCAGGGTATTATATGCTCACTCTTATCTAGATCAATTCTTGGTGGCTTCCTCATAGAGGGAGCAGAGTAAAGGTTTTAGGGGGAGTTGTTTTTCCTTTGTCTTTGATGTCAAAGGGGGAGAAGAAAAGAAGGTCCTTGATGTTGTTGATGCTGACAATGAGTTGTTTGGTTTATTATTAATGAATTTTTCCATCAATGACAAAGGGGGAGAGTTTTGTAATTTGATGTTGTTGATTGTTGTCATTAATAGTTTTCATTGATGTCAACATATATTGGTTGGTTGATTAAGGTTCAGTTTTGATGCTTTGGTGATACAGATTGGTGTGCTTTGGATGTTGTGTTGTAATAATCTATCTTTGGTCGTGTTTGTCTTGGTCCCATTGATTTTTCAACATAATGAGATACACTATTTTGGGCCCGGACTGATCTGGAAAGTGGTTAGGTACCCCAAAACATTGTTTGCATTGTAATGTGTATATCCTATTCTTCGGTTTCAGATATCATGATAAATATGTAGTGAGCTGATTTGAGCGAGGAGATTCTGTGTGGTCAACGTTTCATTCCTTTCCACCATAGGAATGTTTTGTGGTGACCTAATTCAAAATTTGTCTTGCCAACTTAGGAGATTATGGAAGCATGGAATGGTATAAGTAAAATTTGATTTTGTTCGATGAAAGTAAGTGTGGTGAATGTGAATATAAAATCTAGTTATTGTGCAAAAATTTTCGACCGGAGGTAGAAAAAAATGAGGTTCTTCGGGTGTGACTTTTGGTGATAGTTATTTCCAGCGGTGGATTCCCTTTCATCATTCTTCTAGTAGTGAGCCTTTTTCTTTTGGTAGTGAGCCTTTTTACTTTTGGCTATAATAGATAGGAATAAAGCCCATCGATAGCGAGCCATTGTAAAAATCACCTTAATCAGTGTCACCTTAACTGGTGCTTTACAATTGAGAATTAGCATTCTTTGTGGTTTTTCCCATATTGGGTTTCCACGTAAATTCTAGTGTTCATTGTGCATGGTTTTGTTTTGTGCTTTCATGTTCACATTTGTTTTAAGTATTATCTAATTGATTTAAGATTGCACTGAATTAATTAAGGTCAAGAAAATTGTTTTATGATAACTGATTCACCCCCCTCTTAGTTATCTAGACTATTTAAAAAGGATAGGGAAGGATACATCCTGATGAGGAGGAGGAGAGTGTTGTTTATGAGGGAAGGATACATCCCATAAAAACACAAGGATAGGGAAGGATACATCCTGATGATGATGATGATTGGATCAAGGATTTTAGAAGGACTATGAACAAGACTGAAGATGTGATTAGATTATTTGCGCTAGATTTAATGGATTAGGATTGGATTGAGATGTGAGATTGATGAAATGAATGAAGATGGTGGAGGAAAAGATTCTTAGAATAAAAAATCTATATGATCCTAAGAAGATTGAAGAGATGAGTATATGATGAGGAGGATGGATGAAAATATTCTTAGAATAACAAATCTATATTATCCTAAGAATATAGAAGGGATGATGATATGATGAGGGCGATGAAAATATTCTTAGAATAACAAATATATATGGACTAATAATATTGAAGGGATGATGATATGATGAGGATAAAGATAGTGGAGTGATGAAAACGTATAGGATAGATAGATGAGGAAGAGTTATGGAGGATGGATGGATTAGAAAGAGGTAGGGTAAATCGATGGGGGGGTTTTTATAGATGAGAGGATGGGAGATGGGGAGATTAATGGATAGTAACCAAATAAAGAAACTTAATTATTATGTGTTATACTACCATATAATGAACACTTAATTTTATATAGCATCAGATACTATGCACCAAGGTACGAGGAACTAGGGTGATGTCGTATCGCATGCATAGGACTAATGCAACATACAAAAGGTTAATCTAGTGTAGGGAAACCCACAGGTCTATTATGCCTCCAAGGGTCAAAACTTGGAATTTTGTTTTGGTTTTGGTGTTTTCATGTAATAAGTTATTTCTATACCATTTCATGTTAGTTGGAGTCTAGGTTGAAGTCCTTAGGTGCAAGGTAGTGTGCAAATGCAAAAGTTGTCAAAGTTGCATAATGTTGTTAAGCAACTTTTGGCATTTTTTGTCACAAATGGACATAATGATGTTTTGTTAGTCCATAATTTGAAATGTGGTTGGAGACCATTGGAACATGTTTGTGCATGCTTCAAAATCCTTGTCTCATCAAAAAAGGGATTGGATGTTGAAATTTTGAAGTTGAAGCAATAAAGACATTTTATGTTTCTACATTTTCCTACGTTTCGTGTTGTTATCTTGTGTGGTATGGATCTGCATGACCCTATATTGGTCTAGAACCAATTGGGGATGAATTTATAGTGAATATAATTTCTATTCACTTTTGTTTCATGTAATTTCTTTAAGAATTAAGGAATTTATGCTCGTTTCTTTCCTGACTAGTCGAAACCCTAGGTAGGGTAACCAATGATCAAGAAAAATGCTTAGCTCTCCATTCCACTAGTAGAAACCCTTCAAACTTGGTGGAATGGATTTTTTTGACATTTATTTTAATTTTCCAAAGTTTCAGAGGAAGGAGAGGATGTTTGCACATGTGAAGATGCCTTGATGGTCTGATATCTCCATGTATCAGACCTAGGAGCCCTAGAGACTTGGAGAATTTGTTGCAAGGCTTTTGTAGGATGATCTATAAAGAGGGACTAGTCTATTGAGGCCATGACTAATGTGTTGGAAGTTTTGGAATAGGATCAAAGAACCTAGAGCCCGAAAAATCCAATTGTTACCAAGCCTAATTGCCCCATTAGGCCTAATAAGAAAGAGGACATTCAGATTTTAAACCTTTTTGTACAAAGAAACCCTACCTCTTTTTTGAATATGTGTTAGAATGGACAAAAGGGTGTCTCAAATGGGCCTTACTTTCTAAAGATCAGGTCTTTTCAAAAAGTTGTGTTCAAAAGGTTATTTTGAAAAGCTATAAGGATCGATGGAAGTTTGAGAAGGAAAGCCAATAGGTTAATTACTAGGGGTTCTTGTGAGCAATTTTTTGAGTGTGTTGGATCATTTTATACCCTTTCTCTACATCAAATTGGTGTTAGAGCATAGGTTGGTTAGAAGAGGGAAAATTTGAAGTGAAGAGAACCAAGGATGCCTCCAAAAGGGAATCCAGTCACCAAAGAGGTGAATGAATTGAAGGAGAAACATGCAAGGGAGATGAGACAAATTAATTTGTTGAAAGAAACCCTTGAATCTAGGCTTGTTGTATTTGAACCAAGTTAGAGAAGAGGAGTGGTCATAGGAGACTTGAGTGACCGAGAAGAAGAAGGGAAGGAGGGAAAATCCCAGGAAGGGTCCTAGGAGAGTTGGATCCTAATGACTTGAGAATGGAAAAGCTATTGAAGCCAGACAAGGGATAAGGTCCCAAGATAAAGATATATTTACCAGTGTATGGAGGAAAATTGGATAGTGAAGAACTCTTGGATTGGATAGGAGCAGTAGACAACTACTTTGAATATGAAGATGTACAAGAAGAACAAAGAGTAAAGTTGCGCAAGAAAAAATTGAAGGGCCATTGCAAGTACTTTGGTGGGACTATGTACAGGATGAGAGGAGAAGGGAGGTAAAATACAAAATCACCTCTTGGGATATGATGGTTGCCAAAATCAAAGGTAAATTCCTACCTAGTGACTATGCCATTCAGTTATCCAGAAAGCTTCAAAATATTAAGCAAAAAGATATGGATGTGAAGGCTTATATAGAGGAGTTCTAGAAATTGAGTATAAGATCTTTCCATGTAGAATATGATGTGAAAAAAGTTGCAAGATATATCAATGGGTTGAGATACAACCTACAAGATTAAATAAGTCTCACAAACCCAAGAACGGTGGAAGAGTGCTATAAATTTTCCATAAGGGTTGAAGATAGGTTAAGGAGAAGAAAAGAAAAGAAAAGAAGGGGTAGATGAAGGAATTTTAGAGGAAGAGGGACATTTTCTGGTAGGGGGTAGTCCCAAAGATCACAAGGTGAAACAAGTAACAATCAAGAACAAAATTGAGATTCAATGGGCAGCTTTAGAGGAAGAAGACCCAACAATAGGGGTAGATTTGGAGGCCAAAGGGTAGGATCAAATGGATTCACCATGAAATGATATAAATGCAATAAATTTTTAGGCCATAAAGCATGGCAATGTACTAAAAATCAGTCCACCACTTCATTTGGAGGAGAAATAAGAAATTAGTTTGTACAAGGAGAGGATAGTGAAAGTGTGAATTCTCCATCACATAATGCCAATACAAAAGTTGGTGAGTCTCTCATGGTGAGAAGGACTTTGATTAAAGTACCAATGGAGAATGAACCACCATAGAGAAAGTAAATTTTTAAAACTACATGTAAGTGCCTAGGTAAATGTTGCAAAGTTGTGATTGATTCTAGTAGTACTAACAATTTGGTTTTTGTTGAAATGGTAGAAAAGCTTAAGTTGTAGAGAATCCCTCATACCACTCCATACATAGTCTCTTGACTTAGAAAAGGAAAACAAGTAGTTGTGAATGAAAAAAGTTGGGTAGATTTTCACATAGGGATATAAGGATAAGGTCTTGTGTGACATAATCCCAATGGATGTTTGCCATTTTCTTTTGGGTAGGCCTTGGTAGTATGATAGAAAGGAAATCCATAATGTTAGTAAAAAAAATATTCCATAGAAAAGGATGGGGTTTCTTACACTCTTACACCATTGAAAGATGAGATCCAATATTCCCAAGTAGGGTATAGTGTGATGTTTTTCAATGAAAATGAGTTCCTAAAGACCATGGAAGAGGAGAATGTGGGTTTTTCCATCATAGTAAAGCCTAGGTCTATCATGGCAGCAGAAAAGAAAGAAGAGTTGCCTTTAGAGATCAAACCCTTGCTTAAAAAATATGTTGATATAGTAGTGGATGAGATTCCTAACACCTTTCCACGTATGAGAGACATTAGTCACCAAATTTATTTCATTCCAAGGGCTATTATTTATAAAAAAGCTTCTTATAAAATGACTCAATACAAAAATGAAGAGATAAAGAGGCAAGTGCAAGAATTACTTGAAAAGGGGTTGATTAGAGAGAGTTTGAGTCCTTGTGTGGTTCCCATAGTTCTAGCACCAAAGAAAGGAGGTGAGTGGAGGATGTGCATTGATTCTAGGGACATCAACAAGATCACAATAAGGTATAGATTTCCCATTCCAAGAATTGAAGATCTAATGGATTGTTTGGGTGGCGCATGTTACTTTTCCAAAATTGATCTCAAGAATGGTTACCACCAAATAATGATCAGACCAGGTGATGAATGGAAAACAACCTTTAAGAAAAATGAAGGGTGGTATGAATGACTTGTGATGCCCTTTGGTTTATCAATTTCACCTAGTACTTTCATGCAGTTAATGAATGAAGTGCTCAAACCTTTCATTTTTAAGTTTGTTTTGGTATATCTTGATGACATTCTTGTTTTTAGTAGAACTAACAAAGATAATTTGCAGCATTTGGATTTCATTTTGAGAAGATTACATGAAGAGAAATTAATGATAAACTTGAATAAATGTGAGTTCTTAAAAACATAATTGGTATATCTTGGTTTTGTGGTAACCAATGGCACCTTGAAGATGGATCCTAGAAAGGTTGAGGCTATCTTAAGTTGGCCTACACCCAAATCAGTGGCTGAGGTAAGGATTTTCCATGGTTTGGATATTTTTTACAAAATAATTATAAGAGGTTTCAATCATGTATGTACTCCTATGATTGATACTATTAAGGGTGATAAAAGGAAGAAGTTTGTTTGGTCTAGTGAGGCTGATAGGAGTTTTGAATATTTAAAAAAGAGGTAGCTGAGTAGCCTATATTAGCTTTGCCTAGTTTTTATTAGGTCTTTACAATTGAATGTCACAATTGGACATGAAATAGGTGTTGTGTTGAGTCAAGAAAGAAGGCCTATTGCCTTCGGTGAAAAATTGAATGAAGCCAAGAAAAGGTATTCTTCCTATGACCTTGAAATGTATGCAATGGTGTAAGCATTAAATAAATGGAGACATTATCTACTTCCTAAGGAGTTTATAGTGTACACTAATAATCATGCACTCCAATTTTTGAATAGTCAAGATAAACTCAGTCATAGGCATGTTAAATGGGTTGAGTATTTCCAAGGTTTCAATTTTACCATTAAGCATAACAAAGGGCAGGCTAACAAGGTGACCAATGCATTGATTAGAAGGGCTCTAATGGTGTAGGAAATTTAGTTACAAAGCATGGGAGTTGATTCTTTGAAAGGTATGTATCTTGAGGATGAATATTTTAAAGAAAATTATGCAAGTTGTAGGCAGTCTTGTAGCAAAAATAATGAAAAATGGCTTGATTTTCTAATCCAAGATGATTTATTGTTAAAAGGGGCACAATTATGTATTCCTAAATGTTAAATGAGGGATAAATTGATCAAAGAAAAGAATAGTGACAGTCTTGCAAGTCATTTTGGTCTTGATAAGACCTTGGAATTACCGAAGAGGCACTATTATTGGCCAAAAATGCAAACTGGTGTAAGAAAATTTGTTGAAAAGTGCACTATTTGTCAAAGGGCTAAAGGATGTAGCACTAATTTAGGGTTATACCAACATCTTCCCATTCCCAATAGGCCTTGTGAATCAATTAGTATGGATTTTGTGATGGGGTTTCCTCGAACACAAAGAGGATTTGACTCAATGTATGTTGTGGATAGGTTTTCTAAGATGGCTCATTTTATACCTTGCAAAAGTAATAATGATTCTCC
The DNA here is from genome assembly GCA_007115665.2 of Sequoiadendron giganteum. Lineage (NCBI taxonomy): Eukaryota > Viridiplantae > Streptophyta > Pinopsida > Cupressales > Cupressaceae > Sequoiadendron > Sequoiadendron giganteum. Next base: position 238,244,374 of record CM021108.1, on the reverse strand, counting down.
ATACATAGAAGGTATATTATTCAAAGAGGTGGTAGGAATTCATAGATTGCCTTTTAACATTGTTTCAAATAGGGGCAACAAGTATTTTGGTCATTTTTGGAGAACCTTGTGGAAGAAACTTGGTACTAATTTGAGTTTTAGTTGTTCTTGTCACCCTCAAACTGATGGGCAGACTGAAGTGGTGAATAGGATCCTTGGGAAACTCCTAAGATGTCTAACCAAGGAGAATTCAACACAATGGGATCTGATTTTTCCTCAAGTAGAGTTTTCCTACAATGACTCAGTGAATAGGAGTGTTGGGAAAAGTCCTTTTGAGATTGTTTATGGTTTATAGTCTAGGGGTGTGTTTGAATTCAGAGATGTCAGTGGGATGGAAATGAGTTGTGTTGAAGGTGAACAAGTTATTGTAGCTATGCAAGAAATCCACCAACAAGTCAAAGGCAATCTTCAAATGAGTGTAGAGAAGTACAAACATAATGTTGATCTAAAGAGGAGAGAGGTCCACTATAAGGTTAGGGATTTGATTTTGGCTCATTTGAGGAAGAAAAGATTTCCTAAGGGGTAGTATTCTAAACTTCACATGAAGAAGATAGGGCCATGTAAAGTGGTGCATAAATTTGGAGAGAATGCCTATGAAATAGAGCTTCCCCTTGTTGTTTTCATTTCTCCTATTTTTAATGTATCTGACCTTTACCCTTATAAAGGGGGTGTTGTTATAGGTGATAATGCAAGTTCATCAGGTCTCTCATATGAGGAATGGGTCAAAGATCTCCCACCAAGCCAACCTTTGGAGTTATAATGCATTTTGGACAAATGGTGAGGTCTTCCTATGAAAGATGATTCTTGGATGATTGAGGATGACATTGTGAAGCATGGTTACATAGATGTAGATTTGTCCTCAAGTGGGACTTGAGCTTTATTTCCCTTAGGAGTATGGTGCAGGGGCACCCCATAGGTCTATTATGCATCCTAGGGTAAAAACTTGGAATTTTGTCTTGGTTTGGGTTGTTTTCATTAATAAATAATTTCTAGACCATTTCATGTTAGTTGGAGTCTAGTTTGAAGTCCTTATGTGCAAGGTAGTGTGCAAATGCAAAAGTGGTCAAATTTACATAATGTTGTGAAGCAAATTTTTGCACTTTTTGTCACAAATGGAAATAATGGTGTTTTGTTAGTCCACAATTTAAAATGTGGTTGGAGACCATTGGAACATGTTTTTACATGCTTAAAAATCCTTGTATCATCAAAAAAGGGGTTGGATGTTAAAATTTTGGAGTTGAAGCAATAAAGACATTTTTTGTTTCTATATTTTCCTACGTTTCCTACTATTATCTTGTGTGGTATGGATCTGCACGACCCTATACTAGTCTAGAACCAATTGGGGATGAAATTACAGTGAATCTACTTTCCATTTATTTTTTTTGCATACAATTTCACTAAGAATTAAGGAAGTTGTGCTCATTTCTTTCTTGATTGGTCGAAACCCTAAGTAGGGTAACCAGTGATCAAGAAAAATGCTTAACTCTCCATTCCACTAGTATAAACCCTTCAAAATTGGTGGAATGGACTATTTTGACATGTATTTTAATGTAGAGGATGCTTTCACATGTGAAGATGCATTGATGGTCTGATATCTCCATGTATCAGACCTAGGAACCCTAGAGACTTGGAGAATTTTTTTCAAGGATGTTGTAGGATGATCTATGATGAGGGAGTAGTCTATTGAGGCCATGAGTGATGTGTTGGAAGTTTTGGAATAGGAGTAGATACCCTAGAGCCTAAAAAATCCAATTATTACGAAACCTAATTGCCCCATTAGGCCTACTACGAAAGAGGACAACCAGATTTTGAACCTTTCTATACAAAGAAACCCTACCTCATTTTTGGATATGTGTAAGAATGGACAAAAGGGTGTCTCAAGTGTGCCTTACTTTTTGAAGATCAGGTTTGCTCCAAATTTTGTGTCCAAAAAGGTCATTTTGAAAGGCTACAAGGATTAATGGAAATTTGACAAGGAAAGCTAATATGTTAATGACTAGGGGTTCCTATGAGTGGTTGTTTGAGTGTGTTGGATCATTGTATACACCTACTCTACATCATAATCCAAGATTCCAAAGTCATAGGTAGATTTTGTAGGGCCAATGTTGGAAAACCACAAACATAAAGGATGCCCCATCATAACACAAGACTACAAGGATCTCGACGGGTACTATGTGGGACAACCAAGAAGACAAAATCACATAGAAAAATTAAGATATGCCCCTATGTTTACCAGTCAAAGTAAACCATGATCTGATGGATCATGGCGACCTTGAGTAGGTATAATAGGAAGCTGAAATGATAAAAAAAATGTAAAAGCACCGAAAGATCACAACAAATTTCCAATATCCTTTTCCATAGGACCATTAGGTGGATGGGATTGATGCAGTCTGATTTAAGGAAGGATACATCTTGTTAAGACAAAAGATGGAGCGTAGATTTATTGATCGACATGACTCGAGATACTCAAAATAGATTGAATCTCATGACACCAGTGAATTTTTTATGAAGGGAATGGTTGGATAAGGACATACTTGATGACATGACACAATACCAAGAAACACCCTAAGTATAGACCTAGGGACTTGGGGGCTGATCAAAGATTAGCCTTGCCTACGTGAAAGCAAAAAGCCCTCGTAGTTTTATTAAAAGGATGATGCTCGACCATGGATAAAGGTGGAAAGAGGATGATGGAGACTCAAATGGATGATGAAGATCGACACAAATGGATGGAAAAAATCCAAGACCAGACAGAAAAATGATGGGGGACTGAAAAAAAAGGATAGAACAAAGCCTCAAGGGCTCATCAATGAAGGCCATGCCTACGTGAAAGCATAGAGGCAACATAGTTCAAAAAAATACCAATGAAAGACAATGGATAAGGGATTATAAGATGACCATTATAAATAGATACAATGATGGATTCGATATGATAAGACAAGATAGGCCTTGTGGATAGGATTGTTGATATGCATAAGATGTGGAATATGTGAAACTAAGGGATGGGATAGTTATCCAAATCATCAAAAGATGAACTAGGAGAATGGCATGATGGATAGGTAAGGGATGAAGGGTGATAAGAAAATAGAAAGAGGTGAGAAATAGATAGGAGTGATGATAGTGAGATGAATTGCATTGGATTACATGGGGGTATCCTATAGCTAGATACCAATGACAAGGGATTATGGATAGGAGGATGAGATGGTAGAGGGATTACATGGATGGAGGATCAGGAGATAAGTATGTGGATATGAAGATAAGGATGAGGAGATGGAAGGGATTGTATAGATGGATGTATGGGAAGATAAGGATGGGAAGATGGAAAAGAATTAGTGGACATATAGATGGGAAGATAAGGATGGGAATATGAAAAAGTACTAGTGGATGGATGGATGGGAAGGTGACAATAGTGATATGGAAGGAATGACAGGATGGATGAATGTTGTCTCCAAGGACTATGTCATAAAGAAGGAGATGCTCCATTCTAGATATGTCATACATGATTAGGCAAGAGGGATGGAAGATAGATGGATGCATAAATAAGGAATGGAGATGGATTGTAGCATGATGGGTCAGTAAGGAAGGTAGATGGGAAGGATAAGGAATATGATAGTGTATGGATGAGGGGAATGTATGCCAAGAGATTTCCAAAGAATATATATGTTTTCCCCTATCTATATCAATATTACAAGGAGGATGGAGGGATTGGAGATAAATGGGATATGACAAGCAGGATGTTTAAGATTGGTGAGATGGAGAAGATGGATGAAAGGGATGCATAGGATGAAGTTTCCCCGAAGTTTGCAATTAAATAGGATGGGGGATTTACACATGATGAATATTTTCTAGGTTTTCATCATGGTACTTATCCAAGGCACTTGTTTGACAAGTTTTCACCACTGGATGAATTATATCTCTTTACTTTTTTTATTTTTTTTGTTTTTTCTTTGTATTTTTTGACTTTTTGGAAAGTGGGTGGATGGAGATGGATGATAATATGGATGTGGATAAATTTATTTGGAAGAAATGTGATAAGAAGGTGGATGAAGGACTCAAGCATCAAGTTCCATATGAGGTAATAAGAGCCCATGTTAGAAATGACTATCAGATGTTGGTACAACCTGATTAGAGTGGATGGATTATGCAAGTGAATGGATTAAAGGGATTTGATGGGAGAGATATGTGGGATAATGAATCGGATGTTGAAAATTTCATGGATGGAATGATGGGGTGGATGTGTGATGGGGGAATGTTTTCACAACTAACATTGGCACTGTGAACTTTTATTCACGAACTGCTATCTTTTGCAATTATTTTTTTCCTTTGTGGCTTCACCTTGTCCATTATCGCTCGTAGCTTCCTGGCATCTTCCACGTGGCATCCTATTAGAGCTTCCTTCTATTCTATTTTTCTTTTCCTCTTCCAAGTTCCATGCATTCAAAGTGTGGCTTTCTCTCACTGCTTTCTGAGTCGGGCCCACTCAGTGGTTAATTTTTGCTCAATGTCTTCCATGTGGCTTCCTCTCAGATCTTTTTGTTGGGGTGTCCCTCTTTCTTTTGTCGGACTCCATGTGTTTGACACGTGGTGTGTTTTTGTGCGTCAGTTATCTAGGATTTTCTTCCTGTGCGTGTTTTCTCCTTTATTGCCGTGTGTTCTTATTTTCTGTTGCGTGTTCTCTACTGATGCTATGTGGCTTTGTTTTCTCAAAGGTTGTGTGATCTTTCTGTTTGGTGCCGGCTCGAGGAGATCTAGGAAGTCAATGTTTGGCCGAAGCATCTTTCTCACTATGGCTTTCAGGTGGTGGGATGGCTTATTTAAGTAACCTCGTTCTATTTGTGTGGTTGTTGTTAGATAGATTAAAAAACTTCTCGAGCACTGGGAATTGGCCTTTTGTAATATTTTCTATTAAACTTGAGTTTGTAGAATGTGCCAATCAATTCGGCCTCTTTTTTTTTCATGCATTTGATAGAATATTAAGATAGTGCTTTCATTTTCCTGTAGCATATGAATGTCTATTTTCAGCTATTGTAATCTCATACAGCTTAATAAAATGCAGACCATGTTTTACTCTTCTATGTTGGCCTATTTTGTGTTAGGTTATGCTATGAAATGAGTTTATGTTCTTATGTTTGAAGTGATTCTAAGATAATCTATTTGATAGACAACAGTTACTGTTTGAGCCTTTGCTTTCAGCACTGTGCTCAATTATTTCTCTCATGATTTTTGTGCATCACCTTAGTTTAGTTTTTACTGTTACATGTTATCTTTCTAACCCTTTACCTCCCCCCATTAAAAACGAAGAGCCAACTTCGATAAAATCCGGAGGTGACTTAGCTGAGCACACAATTCCCCCAGTAGCTAAGTTTCCCATAAGACTATTGCCCCCTGCAAAATCTTGCGTCAACATGCACATATGGTGGGGGATGTGAAATGATAGGAGGATTAATGGATGGAGAATGTGGGGATAATGGAGGAGTTGGGATAGTGAATTTTGGGACATAATGACCTAAAATAGATTTACGAAATGGAGAATGTGTATGGTTATCTTTTGGATTAGCAAATTTGCATGTCCTTATGGATTTTTCATTTGAGGGCATTGGATCCTTTTTCTTTGGGATCCACATGGTTTTGTTATTTTCTTTAGTAGGAATGTGTAGTATTTTTGATTGAGTACACTTTTGGATGGGATTTTTCTTTTCTTCATTATGTACTTTTGAGGAGACATGGGGGCTTTAGATTCATGTGGATGTTTGGATTTATGCATTTTTACTTTGGCATCCAAAGTGATTTTAATATCAATGGGATGGGTGTAAGGAGATGGATGATGTGGAGAGAATATGAATGGAGTGATGGAGGTAGGATTTTGGAGATGGTGCATATATGGAGGATGTGTAAGTATGTGCCTCTATTGATCCTTATAGGTGTTATGGATAGGTGATTGATGGATGAGGGGATGAATAGGATGAGATGGAGGAGGTGATTTTTGGATATAAGGTTCTAAAATGGACTTATTATATGGAGGATGTGTGATGGTGGATGGAGGGACATAGGGACCCAAAACAAATGTAGTAGATGAAGGATGGGTGATGGTGGATGGAGGGACATAAGGACCCAAAATGGATTTGGAGGAAAAAGGAGGAATATGGATGGTTGTTTTGAGGTGATATGATGGATGAGGGGGGACGGAAACAAATGGTTTGGTGGAGAAATGGGAAGAACCTATTATTATTTTGGAAGAGGCTCATTGATGATTTATGGGGGTTGTACCAACATTTTTGGATTGTGAGTCTTGAGATACATATCTAAGACCTTGTGCACGCAGATTTTATTTAACATGGATGGTCTCTAGAATACCTTCCTCATGAAGGCATAAACCATTTACATGATAGTTCATAGTCTTAAGCATTTGATATATTGTAGGGTACTTATTATTTTGGAAGTATGATGCGAGTCCATTATTAGGTGGGGGAGGATGGGTGGTGTATATGCTTTGTTCTTCTTCTACAATAAAACCACCATGGATGAATGTAAGAGTACCAAGGGGATATAAAAGTGGTGTTGAGATAGCTTGGTTAGGTGGCAATGAAGGATCATCAGATGGAGATGATGGGATGGTGGGATATTGATTGGGAGGATTAAGTGATAATGGATCATGAGAGGTATCATGGGATGGAGTGGATGAGATGGTAGGATATTGATGAGGATGATCGGATGCGTTGGTATAATTTGGATGAAGCTCTTGGAAAGTTTCAATGGGTGTATATGGTGTGGTGGAAGACGAATGTTGGATGGGCTCCTCAAATGGGGGAGACGAAAAGATGAAGGATTCATGAAGCTCAAGGGAGTGTATTTTTGTGATACTAGGACTAGGGGGAGTGGATTAGATTTGGTTGTCTTTGATAGTTTCAATAGTTATAGGAGTGGAAGATGGGGATTCAATGGATTCAATGGATTGGACAATTTCAATGGTTTGGACATTGTTAGGAGTGGGAATGGGAGTGATAGGCGTGGTATGGAGAAGGACCTCATCACTAATGATTGTGTGTGATGGATTGGGATAGCATGGCTCCATGGCATCAAGATGTGGATTTGCGGATGTCTTCTTTGTCATGAGTCCTTGGATGACATCTGGAATGAGGTATGTACTTATTGTAGGCTTAGATGGTGTGGTGGGAATAAATGAAGGATTATGGATTGGTGTATTAGGATTAGATGAAGGAATGGTATTGGATGGAGGACTAGTAGTAGGTGGAGGATTAGGACATGATGGAGTGGAAGATGGAGGACTAGGAGTGGGTGGAGGAATAGAATTATGGATTGGTGGATTAGGATAAGCTGAAGGAATGGGATTGGATGGAGGACTAGGAGTAGGTAGAGGATTAGGACATGATGGAGTGGAAGATGGAGTGACATAGGAGGATATGGATGGTGGATTAGAATTATGGAGTGTAGGATTAGGATATGATAGAGTGGAAGATGGAGTGACATAGGAGGATATGGATGGTAGATTGATGATGGAGAAAGTTGATGGGGAAATAAGATAGGAATATTGGGATGGAGGATTAAGATGGGAAGATTGGGATGATGGATTAGGACAAGAGGATGTGGGTGGTGGAATAGTATAGGAATATGTGGATGTAGGATTGATGTTGGAAAAAGTGGATGGGGAATTAAGGTAGGAATATTGGGATGGAAGATTAAGATGGGAAGATTGGGATGGTGGACTAGGACAAGAGGATGTGGGTGGTGGATTAGTATAGGAATATGTGGATGGAGGATTAAGGTGGGAAGATTGGGATGGTGGATTAGGATAAGAGTATGTGGGTGGTGGATTAGTATAGGAATATGTGGATGGAGGATTGATGTTGGAGAAAGTGGATGGAGAATTAAGGTAGGAATATTGGGATGGGGGATTAAGGTGGGAAGATTGGGATGGTGGATTAGGGCAAGTGGATGTGGGTGGAGGTATGAATATTGGATGAGAGGGATATGTGGGTGCTAGATAAGAGGGAGATATGGATGATGGGTAAGGTGTAGATGTGGATGGGGAAGATAATGGATATCCCTTGTCAAAGGTAGCATATGGATTGCTAGTGGGTGTGGATGAGGGAATGATGGGATAGTTTGGATGAGTGATTGTATTTTGGATGATTCTTGGTGAAAGCTTACTAGAATTGATAGCATCAAAGGGATCTATATCATACTCATCTTTGTTAGAGTAATAAGTTATTATACTTAATTAATTATATCATAATGGTTAATTAATTAAGTCACTTATTCTTTTAGTTGCTTAAGCTAAACTTAGGCACATTAATAATTGATTAATTATTAAGTGTGCACACTAGGGTTTCATTTAGGGTTTCCCTTCTAGGGTTTCTTGATCTCCTTCATAAGGATTGATCTCTTTGTAATAATTGATTCTCAATAATGCATTTTTACTTTGAGGTTTACAGAACATCTTCTTTGGTTTTACATGTCTTTTGAATGTGATAGGTGATTGCATGTAGGTGATCTTGGTTTCTAACATGGTATTAGAGCTCCAAACCTCTAGCTGCCTGTTTGTGATCTGAAGATATGGCCTTTCAGTGAGTTTCAAGTGCAAGGGTTTCCACAGGCATATTTTTCGCAAGATTTGGGGGAAGCCAATTTTTCTATGCATTTTTGGGCCAAACGGACGTCGCCATCACATTCAAAGTGCCCAAAACCCTAGGAACACTTGTCAAATCGTCAATTTTGGAGCAGTTGATTTTTGAGGCAAAATTTTTTGGCCAAGGAGACCATACGACGTACACAACACGCAGCTCGAGGCGATATTTTTCAAAAAACAAATTTAAAAAGGGGGTGCCGACCGTGGAGTGATGCCATAGTGGTGCACCGCCCATGGAGTGGAGCTCCAACGGAGCCCGCCAACCGCATGGCTGTGGTGCCCGCCCGGTCTGGCAGTGACCGCCAGCGGCGGTGGTAACTGCTAGCGGTGATCGCCAGCCATCTGGCTAACTGCTGGCGGGTCTGGTTTTTATTTTTATTTTTATTTTTAAGAATAAAATTGCTTCCAGGGTCATATGGGCGACCAGCGCTCGGCCCTAGGGGCCTTTTTTTTGCTTTTTTTGCAAAATAAGCATAATCGAGAAAACGGGCATAACTTTTCGCTCGGTTGTCAAAATTGGGCAAACAAGATATTGTTGGAAAGCTGGTTCTGAGCACTATCCAATGGTACTGATTTTCTATCAGATTTTGTAGCTGGGGCTTTTTATTACTGTTTGAAGTTAGATGTTTATTTTATTCTTCTGAGCTCATAACTTTTTGCCATGATCTCCGATTTTCGCTATCTTTGCGACGTTGGAATGGTATTAAGGAGCTCTATGTTGCTGTCCATGCACTTTTTCTGTATCTATCCTAGGTTGATCGCTTAGTCCATATTTGGCCCAATGGGTTGTTTGGAGATTAGTTGATTAAGCTAAACTTAGGTACATTAATAATTGATTAATTATTAAGTGTGCACACTAGGGTTTCATTTAGAGTTTCCATTTTTGGGTTTCTTGATCTCCTTCATAAGGATTGATCTCTTTGTAATAATTGATTCTCAATAATGCATTTTTACTTTGAGGTTTACAAAACATCTTGTTTGGTTTTGCATGTCTTTTGCATGTGACAGGTGATTGCATGCAGGTGATCTTGGTTTCTAACAATATTGATCAACAATACTTTCATTGGCATCATCAACATAGTTGGGATTTCCCTTGACTACTATTTTTGGTTGCACTGATGAAGGATAAGGATTTATGATGTTGGATTGAAAGGATGGGAATAGATGATTAGAAGAAAAAGAGAGATGATGAAAAGATAAATAAAATGGATTAGAAGAACATGGTAGGATGGATCTTAAGGTTTGTTTTGATATCAAAGGATCTTGGATGTAGATAGACTAAAGCTCAAATTGGGATGTGAATTAAGGTCAGATTACAATGCAATTTAAGCTCAGATTAGGTTGCAATTTAAGCTCAGATTAGGATGATTATATTAAATCTCATAATAGGATGGGATTCTAGCTTAGATTAGGATGATTGGAGGATGTGATGGGATAGATTCCCAAGCTCAAGGATGCAACTAAAATGATGAGGATGATTGTTGGATGGAGGAAAGTGATCATTTGGAGATGGATATGAAGAGGAAAAATGATTGGATTATGATTTTGGACTAAGGAAGATATAGCCTAATTATGATAGGATGGATTGACTCTTTGGATTTTGTATGGGAAGTGGATCCACCTCTATGTATAGCATATTTACCTCTCTAGGTCATGGATTTTCCTATCTATGGATATCACAGAACTGTCCCTATAGGTATCAAGATCACCTATTGGTAAAGACAGGATCACCTATGTAGATTGACTATACAGAGAGGTGTGTGGGATCACCAAAATAGATAGAAAGATTGCCTATCAAGGAAGGACTCAGTACGGATGTAGGATGATGCAATCACCTATCTAGGGATATGTACAGATAGAGATGATACAAACTCGATATGAAATCACCCTGTGGAGGGAAGGTTCGCCTATTCTAAGGGATGTATGAATGGAGATGGTACGGATTCGACAAGGGATCACCCCTGTGGTGGGAAAATTTTCTTATTCTAAGGGAGGTGCGGATGGAGGATGAGGAGACATAGACATGGACTCGCCTGTAAGGATGGAAAGATTTATTGTTCAAGGAATAGACGGACATGGGGTCACCTATCTAAGAGACCCATGAGCGAATTCACCCCTAACAAAAGCGAGTTCACCTTTTAGATGACCTAATTGGACTATGACATAGGTTCACCCTTTTTAGGGTAGGATCACCTGTACACAAGGAAAATTCACCCCTGTAAGAAGAAAACTTGCCATAGAGGGTAGGGGCAAACTATGGAAAAGGACTAAAAACACAACAAACAAAAAGAAATGGGCTAGACTAACTCAGACTGATGATAAGCACTGGTATATCACAAGAAGACATGCTAGACAACACAAGCCTAAAATTAGTACTAAAGGTTTACTAACTCAATGTAGGTCCACCACTTTGAGGGGACACCTCAAGGTTAATACTCCATGATACTGAGGTGGTTCTCTAGATCACCCTTTCTTGCGAAGGCAGATAGCTAGAGATCCAATGGTATAGGGTCATCAATAGATACCATGGGATCACCTTCTCTCTCTCCTCAGGAACTATCATAGTTCACCATAAGGATTTCTATCTCAACCTAAGGGAGTACGTGGTGAGTAACTTTGGGGTATGGTTTGCATCCCCTACACTACACCAAGCTATGGCTAAATACGAGTCCCTATCTAGGCTATACAAGTTATCTCGTGAGTCCTTGATACACCAATAGGGTGCATGAGGCACAACCGTGAACACTAGCCCATCACAAGCATGGATCAAAAGCCCCAAAGAGGTACTAGAAACTCAAACCAACCTTGTATGTCTTATCTAGGTATCACCCTAGCTTCGATGCTTCGCTAGACACGACACGACTAGATTGGGATATAACTTTGGATCTCCCCCTTTTATATACCCTGTCAGTAACATGTGATCGACATCATCCCTCAGGTGATGAAACCCTAGGAAGGTCTCACTAAAGGGAAGGAAATAATAGATGTTTCTGTTGATCCTTAGGCTTGCACATAGCGCAAGGGGAGAGCATACACAAACTAGTACTCCTAGGTGGACTCAACTAGATTGGAACGAGTTGTGATTTCTGGTCACGCAAGATCACCGTATGGTGGAAGGCGAGAGCATACATCAACAACATGCTCCCAAACACAAAAAACAAGATTAATTGACCCTTTAATTAATTCTATGTGTGCCTAGCTAGTATGAAAAATAACACTCAAATCTAACTAAAGGGGCTTTGACCACTCATCTTGCAATAAAAACGTCAGTAATTTCACCTCTGGTTTTTTTCAAACATTAGACAAGCTGCATAAATCATTAGTGAAATCCTACATTCACAGAAAAACAAGTGAGCGGATTAGTAGCTAAAAACTAGAACCAAATAAAAGTGAAAACTAGAAATTTTAGGTCTTTGGATTACCGCAAGTTCACCCCTGTGTAGGGCAGATTCACCTCTATATGTCTTAGTTTTTCCTGTTAGTAGATTCGCCCATCAGTAGATTCACCCATCAGTAGATTCACCCATTAATAGATTCACCCATTAGCAGATTCACCCATCAACAAATTCGCCTTTCAGTAGATTCGCCTGTCAGCAGGTTCACCCATTAGTAGGTTCACCCTTCAGCAGGTTTGTCAGTTAGTAGGTTTTCTCGTCAACAAGTTCACCCATCAGAAAATTTTCCCATCAACAAATTTGCTTGTTAGTAGATTCTTCCATCAACAAATTCACCCATCAAAAAATTCTCCCATTCAAGTAGCGGATTTTCCTATCCAAAGAAAAATGTTAGAATCGCATCTCTAGGAAAGTGGCAAGTGTGCAATCGCCCTTGCACTAGTAGGTTCACCCATGAATTCAAGCAGATTCACCCATTAGGTGGATCCACCTCTGTAGTGCTAAAAATTTTGAACCTAGAAGATTGAAACAACAAGAAAACTCAAAGGACCCATGACGTGGGTCCCACCGGGTGTGCCAAAAATGTGTGTAGTGTTTTTACCCCATCTAAAATGCAAGAAATAAAATCAAGAAAAAGGATAAAAACAAAACAAAACAAAACACTTAGATTAGGGCTTAAATTTGAAACTCAAACTTGCAAATAAAATACCAAAATATTACCTTGTTTGATCTTGATGAGTTTGTTTGCCCCTTTTGATGGCTTGATATGTGTGCTCTATATTTATTTTGGTAGCATAACGGCTTTTTGTATCTTGATTTGGTCACAAAATGGATACAAGATACCTATGATTGCAAGGATTTGGCTATGGAGATTGAAAGGTCGGGATGAATGTGATAGAATGTGGTTGAATGTTGAATGTGGTTGAGAGTGCAAAAATGGCTAGTGTTAGTCATTTAGCAAGGGAGATGGAAATGGATGGTGGATATTGAAATGGGGAGGAAGATCAAGGGTTTAGATCAAGAGTTGACTAAAGGAATTAAAAATTCCTTTAGAACATGAGGTGAATAAAAAGGAATTTAATATTCCTTGGAGAAAGGGAAGTGGAATTAAAAATTCCTCCAAGTACCTTGGGCAAATAAAATGGAATTTAAAATTCCATTTGGGGATGTGGGAAGATTATCCATTAGGGGTTGACCATGGGTTAGACTAGGATAATTAATGGATGATTAGAGGAGGGTTAGGTGGGGATTAGGATTAGAATTAGGATTAGGTGTATATTATGGAGGATGTGACATGAGGCTATTAAATAAATATAAATTATTTATTTAATTTATGAATGAAAGGGATAAGTAATGGGAGTAAATAATTAAATGTAATTATTTACCTTAGGCTAAGATTTGAAGATTATAGAAGAAATGGGATAAGTTGAAGGGTAATAATGAATATAAATTAAATAATAGGGTATTATTTAATTAATATAGAGAACATGAAATTGGTTAAATTGGGGGTAAATTGACCAAACAAAAGTGGTCGATTTTTAGTGTAAAATGTCTTCTCATCTTTAGGTCTATTGTCTTTGTAGACTTCTTCACCAACTGAACTAGAATTTTCACCTGACCTAAATCTTTCATAAAGTTTTGTAGACTCATTTATCAAGGAACTCTTTCCTTTCTCCAGCCCTAAACCTAATTTCTCCTTATTAAAAGCTTTTTGATGCTCAATAATTCATATGAATCCAAGATCTCTAAACTTCCTTTCAACTTAAAATCTTTTTCAACATGCTCCTTAGCTTTCTCCAAAGCTTTTCTCAAGGCAACTACTTCTGCCTCAAGCTTCATGAATCTATCCATTTCAGATTCTAATTTGGATTTAATCACTTCTTCCATTCTTTTGGCTTCCTCCACTTGAAGTTTCAAGCTTACTACCATATGATTAGATTCCTCAAGATATTTAGTTAGCTCGTCACTCTACTTTTGAGTACAATTTTTCAATTATTTATTTTTTCTCTTAAGATCATCAAACTTATCCCTTAGATCATCTAGGACTTCAAGAGCACTAATTAATTCACCCTCAAGATCAACAACTACTTCCTCTTCACCCTCTTCACAAAAATCCTCAACTTGTCCATCCTTCTAACCCTTAGAGTCTTTGGCCATGAAGAGGAATTCTTCCTCTTCTTCCTTCATTACAAGAGCACGATCTTGTTCATCATCTAAACTATCACTAGCAGCAGATGAGACACTTTCTTCTTGAATGTACAAACTCTTCTTTTTCTTTCCAAAACTCTTCCTTTTTTAATAATAATATTTCTTCTTTTTTCTATCTCCTTCATGATCAAAGTTATCCTCCTTATCAAAGGGAACTTAGAAGCAAAGTGACTTATTCTTCCATAGTTAAAACACTTGAAGGGAAACTTACCTTTATACTTGTTGGATCCTCTCCTTAGTCTTCTTATGAAGTTTTCTTCTTTCTCATCAGTCTCTTCATGTTTTGATGCAATGGCTAAAACCTTGTCTTTCTTATATGCTTCTTCCTTTTCCTTTTTTACAACCTTGAATGCAACTTCTCTCCTTGAAGGATTGGCATCTCCCATCCTCATCTCATATGCAGTAAATATTTCATGCAACTCATCTAGAGTGAGTTTTTGCATTTCTCTTCCTTCTTCAATTGCAAAGATCTTGGGATCATATCTATTTGTCATTGGCCTTAGAAATTTTAGTAAAATGACATCTTCATTCAATTCTTCTCCATATCCTCTAATAGAGTTTACTATATCGTCAACTCTCAGAAGATAGTTTGCAATATTCTCCTCTTTAGTCATATTTAGGCCTTCAAATCTAGCTCTCAGAACTTGGAGCTTTGCCAACTTCACCTTTCTATCTCCTTCATGTATTTTCTTTAATTTTTCCCAAACATCATATGTAGTCTACAATGCATAACCTTGCCAAGCACAAATCTAGATAATTTTTTCTTAATGGAAAACATTGATTTTTCATTGTTCTCATAGTCCTTTCCTGTAGTATCAATGGGAGGAGTAGGAGGAGGCATATATTTTTTCGTGATTGAAATCCAAACATTAGATCCTAGAGATCCCAAATATCCATTCATCAATGAGCTCCACATAGCATAATTTTTTGCATTGAACCAATGTGGCTTGTATGTGGAAGAACCTTCCTGATTGTTCATTATGTTCACACTACCAGAATCTACCTAAGCTGATTAAGCTTCACCTAGGGAACCTAGGGATCTAATATCAATTTTTGGAACACAACAATCTACTGAGAGGGGGTGTGAATGAGTAGACCTTAAAATTTTCAACCCTTAAACGCTTTGTGTAGAATAATTCTTTAAACCCTTAATGTGAAGATTAAGACTTAACATGTAAACACATGAACATGCACACACAAAAGCATCACATAACACAAGATTTACATTGAAAACCCATGATGGGAAAAAACATGATGAGAAATGCTGCTAGGAGCTACTATCCTAATCCAGCCTCACAATCCAATATTCAGTTACAATTCTTTAAGGGAACTAAACCTAAGGAGACACCAATCCCC
The DNA here is from genome assembly GCA_007115665.2 of Sequoiadendron giganteum. NCBI lineage: Eukaryota > Viridiplantae > Streptophyta > Pinopsida > Cupressales > Cupressaceae > Sequoiadendron > Sequoiadendron giganteum. Next base: position 238,228,729 of record CM021108.1, on the reverse strand, counting down.
TAGTTTTAGGAGCACCCACTCCCTAATCTGAGCACCTACCTAGATATCTAATGGCATCCACCAATTAGATTTATAATGAGAGATATAAGAATTTTATTTCAATTCTATGTTGTAACTCTCTTTGCAACTACTCAAACCTCTATTGTTGTCTCTACAACAACCTTCTTTGCTCTCACTCTCCTTTGTTCCAAACACAATAAAAATTTGATATTCTATTTTATATATTTTTCACCAACTTGTGGAGATTGCCTTGAGATTCTTACATGTGTTTTGATCATCAAAAACCTTTTGCTAGGGTTTACCTCTTTACTTCTTTAGGAATCACTCTCTACATTGGGCCATACCGACATTAAATTATATTATAGATATTTTTCCCAACTTAGCTCTTTGTCAAACCCTAGAATCATATATACATATTTTTTACATTCCTCTATTTATTCAATCTGATTTGATCTCAATCTCCTTGGAAAAATGTGTTGCCACCCTGCATATCAAATCACCAATTAAATTGATCACTAGAGCAGGTAGACCAGTTAATTTTATCCTTTTGGTTAGCTACCAATCAAAACCCTATTCACATGGACCTAGTTGTTTGAAGCCTTCACCTTCAAATTCTGACCACCGATCTTCTTCCTTCATGTCATGATCCAACATTCCTAATTTATCGTCACATCTTTAAAACATCACTATTACATGAACGTTTCTTTAAATCTCCATCATCGATCTTCTTCATACATTGCTTTCCATGAATGGGGTCCACCAAGACACATGTCCAAAACCCGCTAACCCAAGAGCTCTGACGATGGGCCCACTGATACTCAACGAGTTGGCAGGCTATTTCCACCTGTCATCCACATCATCGCCACACAATTCACAACAATGATGTGAAGTGTTACATCAACAAATTGTCTTTCACCATTAGTACATGCTAACATATACACGACTTACACTATCGACTGGGTGGTCACCATTGTCCACATGTGACTTGAAATATTGGTCAGACACACACCGCCACTTATCCTCACACATAACCATTCACCATTTTCACCTCCCTTTTGGGTCCCACCAAGGTCATCATCTAAATTTTGTTGTGTTAAAAGGACTATCATTTTGGTCCCATTGATGTTCATCATTCTCCCCAATGAGGTGCCTTCATTGTGTCAAAGGGACTAACATTTTGGTGCCATCAAAATATGTCTTTCTCCTCAATGAGTTTCCTTCAGTTGATGAAACGATTTGTTACCACTTGTCATCATGATGTCACCTTCCATTAACTTCGTATGTTGCCTTCATAGTGTGGAAGGGACTTAAATCTTCTCAACCCGATATCCAGAAGTCTCCTCGATATAGCTTAACACAACCTATTCGCACATCATCACCTTTGTTTATTGGGTCCCACTAGATACACTATGAGCACCGTCGGATCTCCAAGGCTTGATCTCCACTATTGATCAAGAATCATCATTGTGTCGAGGGGACCCTGAGACAACTCCTCCAAATGTGGTGTACTCTCTCTGAAATGAAAACATAGAATTTTCCAACCTAGAGCACTAGGTAAAGGAGCCAATCACGAAATGACTTTAATGACATAAGTTGTACCTTATGTGACTAGCGGCCTCCAATAGGTAGTAAACGACAAAAGATAATTTATTTATAGGCACCATCACTACAACAGCTAGGGTTTAACAAGTAAACCCTAATTTTGTCTGAGAGCACTTAAATCATTTTTGAGCATTCGACACATGAATTGAACCTACAAATCAAATATCTGGAATGCACTCAAAAAACACACATCAAATCTAGTCATAGATTATTCTTCAAACACCTAGAAGATCCTTCTGCAACATCATGTAAATATTGCATGATAATAATGCAACATTTGGGCAACTTTGCAATATTTTCAAGATATGCTCTTCTGCACCATCAACCAACCTCGAATCTTCTAAAACGAGGTCCACTACTCTCACAACTATCCTCTATCAGCATGCCAACAATATTCCTTGCATGATTTCCCCTTTTGACATCAATGACAACAATATGCCAACAATATCCTGGCTATACAAGATCTGAAAGATGGTCATAGTCAAGTGAAATTTCCATTTCATCTTCTAAAGATGATTGTGTTATTGATAAAGCAGTTAGGTATTTTGGAATCCATGTATCTACCCACTCACTTGACTTGCATTGATCGCAATCACACTGAATACAATTGTAACAGAAACAAGCCACCTCTCATGTCCATATGGAAGACATCTACCCACATCTGAGATTTGAAATGAATACATCTTTGAAGAATCTCTAATTTTCTAACATTCTAATTTTTCTCCCACTATGATCTCCTCAACTGACCAAAATAACCTACACACTTGTGAATCAAGTGCCCCTCCTCTTAATAATGCATAAATACACCAGTCAACAATAGAACATGCATCACTGAATGTTTCACCACCCCTGATCTTCATTTGTTCCTTAACCAAAGCTCTCTTCACACTTGAACATGTTCCATCACTCTCGGATTTTCCATACCCAACTTCAAAAACTCCAAATATGTGGTACACCCCTCTCTATATTCATCATGCTCAACCAATAAAACATGTGATAATTCTTGAATTTCCCTATGCAGTTATCTGACCAAATGAGATGTTGATCTATTGCATTACCTTTTTCCTGCAAGAACTCAAAAATGTTTTCAAAACAATGTTGCGGGTATGTGCAGGATCATCATGGGAAAAACAAGCCCTTAAATGGTGATGAAAATTTAGAAAATCAGAGTTAGGCAACTTGATATAAAAATATGAATAAGTTATCTATATTATTTCAAATATATGTAAGAATAGAATCTATAGAAAATTGAATGTAGTTCCTAAACTACTAGGTTTTTAAAAAAAGAAAAAAATCTATTTGGTGAAAATTTTAAATTTCAATGCAGTAATACTTAAATTTCAGGGAAAAAATAAGAAGTGTCTATCTGACCACCCTAACCACAATAAAATAATAATATTTTTTTATAATATTTTAGATATAAGTAGAGGACTCAAGTCCTGATGTGATGGATATTTTTTGGTAATTTTTTTCCAAGTAAATAATTAATTATGAATATTTTATTACAACTTTTAAAAAATATAAAAACTCATATGTCTGACAACCTTAACTTGGTAAAAATTTCATGAAATTCATTTTTTATTTTTTTAATGCTATAGTATGTGAAGCATAGAATGTGACACATGTTTCATATTCAAAATATGTGATACGGTTTGAAAGCTATACATGTTTTTCAATCAACCTATCAATCAAGACTTTAGTCATAATTCAAATAGAAAATGAATAATAATTATTTATTAAATTCAAAGTAAAGCATAATTTATATTGGTGGAAAGCTAAGAATCTCCTTTAAAAACCCTTTTTGTTTCATCAATTTTGGGTTAAAAAAATTCGTCAACCACATGAGCCATCATATCACTTACATATCGCCACTTTTTGGCCCATCATGATCTTGCACATAACCTTGCACAAACTTAGATGCATGAGATCTATCATCAGTCATGTAAAAAGGTTACTCCTTGGTTATCTTTCTATCCTCTTCTATACTATCAAGGTAATTTCTATATGTTATGCAGACAAAAATAACAATTTGAATAGAATTATAATATTGTGATTATGCTTCATTTTGTGGTTGCAATGTGTAGCTTTTAGAGAAATCAACTTCGAATACAATAGTTCCAATTGGGAAAGAGTCCTTACACATCCTGAATTATCAATCCAACCATTGTGACCTATGGCTATGCCGTGCATACTTATAGAAAATATTTTTCTTAAAATTATAAATAAAATCAGCAATACTTACCTCTCTTGTAACCAACTCGCATCTAGATCCTTCACCTCCACTCTTCAATGTGTATTACATAGTCTCAAACCTTTTTTTCTCAACAATCTTGTTACCAAAATCATGCTCGCTACCCTCATGAAAGCATGTTACAAACTTCGATAAACCACCACATTGCAAGCATGTTTCATTTAAGCAATCATTTCTATAAGAAAAGAAACCATCACCTCTAACACATAAAAGTGAATCTAACAAGTCCCTGAATGCCTTGGGAATTTGCATTGCTTGACACTTTTGCAACATTTTGTTAGTGTGCATAGTAGAACGAATATGGCATAATAATTAATGATACATTGAAAACTTGATGTGGTATTTACAACATGTATTATAGACATTAATTGGTAAACAATAAAATGGCTTGCAAGACTCAAAGGCCCTTTGTGAGATTTGCAAATTTGGATGTGCTTCAAAAAATTGTTTGTACGATATTGTTTGGCTACATTCCAAGAAATGTTTAGGATGTGGTGTGTGATCTTTAATACCTTTTCTTAAATTTTAAAAATACTTTACATTTAGCGATACTCTAGAGTGAGAGTCCCAAAAACTTTCAATTTACATCTTTACATTATCGATTAGCTTCTTATCAGCATGTAGAAGCCTCCCACTAAAAGCCCACATATCATTTTAAAGAGGACTATCGAGTCTTCCTCTTCTTGAGAGTGCTCTATTCAATGTTTTATGATTTTTATTTAAATCAATACAGGTGTGTCTCATTAAACGAGTTTTTCTCAAATGATGGCTTACTAGTGAGGTTGTGATCACTCTATGAGCAACCCTTTTATCTTTTTCCTTACTATTCTTTCCAATAGAAGTTAGAGAATTAAAAAAGGATTTTGACAATAATAATATTTTTTTTCTACTTTTTAGTGACACGAATCTTCAATTTTCTTAATAATGGTCTCATTTTGTAAGACTTTAAAAATTGCACAAAAGGTTGATATTGTTTGGTTAATGTCTTATCAGAAAAGTAGTCATTGAACATATTGGTAGCCCACAACCGAACCGTTCGTGGTGGCCTTTTTACATGAAGATTATCTATTATGTTCTCATCTATTTCAAGCAACCATTTAGGGGTTGTCATGTAATTAGGTTTTACATAAGGTTCATTTTCAACATTTTCAATTTTATCAACATTTTCAATAAAAATTCCAACATTTTCATTTTCAAGTTCAATGTTTTGATTATACAAGAAAAATAGGTTTTGAAGGGACCCAAAACCCTTTACAACATTAGGAAAAAAATGATGCTCAAAAGAAACTAAACTAAAACATTAGCAACAGCCTAGAACCCAAAACACTAGAAGTTACAATATGTTGGTCCAAAGATATAACACTCAACTTTCAACAGTAGCCAACAACAACAGAACAACATGAAAGAAACTGAGACCCAACAACAAAAAATTAGACAGAAAACAAACAACAGGACACTGCTTCATATTACTTAAGGTGTTGGCCACCTCAAGCTCTTGGTTCCTATGTAGCCCAATCATGTCTAACAATTTTTTTTCTCAGCTTCAAAGGACTTCTTCCAGTCAGCCAACCCTCTAACAACAACAGGGAATTTACCATCATCCTTTGCACCTTTTTTCCCTTTACCTTTGACCAATTGTTCCTTCAACATTAACTCAGAAAAATACAATTCGTCCTCTCTAAGCTCACTGATTTTCATTTTCATTTTCAATATTTTCAAGTCTAATGTTAAAAACGTTTTCATTTTCAATAACATTTTCAACAACATTTTTAACAACATTTTCATTTTCAATAACATTTTCAACAACATTTTCATTTTCAATTTCCAAATTTTGAATTTCATCATTTTCAATTTAAATATTTTCATTTTCAATTTCAATATGATACTCAATATTTTCAAATTCTATTTCATCTTCACTTGAATTAACATTTAACGGTGCAAACAAAGCTTCAACTTCAGAATTTGTCATACCTTGTCTTCTTTTCCTATGTCTTTCTTTATCTTTTGCTCTATATGCCTCAATTTGAGCTGATGTTAGTTTCCTCTTTCCTTTTCTCTTATGAAAACTATTACTTCCCATTGCACAAACAAAAAACACACACAAATGATTGTAAAAGTTAATATTGTGTAAAAGAATCTCCCAAAAGATGAATTTTGTTTGATACAGACATAAAACATGTGATTCCAGTGACATAAGTAATGTGGGGACCGTTGGAATGCTCAAAACGGTCCCATTTTTGGTTTTTATACAACTCACTAAACGAAACAGATATCCGTTATGAATGGATATCAGTTTCAAATGAATATCCATTATGTTTTGTAAAATATGTAACCTATTGTTGCTCATGCTTCTATTTTTTTAACCTGTAGCAAACAAAACAAATACCCGTTTACTTTAGTTTTAAGAATTATTATTAGCATAATATTATTAATATATTATATTATGATATATTTTATATTATATATTAAATATATTATATATTATGATATATATATTTATTATATATTAATATACTAAATTAATATTATATATATTTATATGATATATATTACATATTAATATTATTATTAAGGTATCTATATATATATATTTGTGTAGGTAAGTGTCACCTATAGGGGTGACTCCCATTGTTTATAATTGTGAGATTAAGAAAACAAGAAAAGGCCAACCACTCATTTTGAGAGGTGACAAAATGGAAAATACAAGACCAATTCAATCACAAGGACCAACACCATGGAGAAGGAATCACCCTTTTTCTTTCTCTACAATCCTTTGCAGGGCCTCATGTTGTGCGAGCACCACCTCAAAACCGGACTTACTCAATGAATCAACCCCCAGGTTGGCTAACCAATCTGCCTCCCCATTAGCTTCTTTGTATGTGTGGGAAATTGTGAAGTTCATGTTTTCTAAGCTACTCCATGCCGAAGAGACCAATTTATTCAATTTCCAAATGCTGCAAGTTTTCCTTCAAATGCTATTGATGCAAAACATTGAATCCCCTTCTATCTCTATGTCAGTCTCATTTCTTTTGCAACACTCTTCCAGCCCCTTGATCAATGCATACATTTGAGTTGTATTATTAGTTTTTGTTCCAATTGCTTTAGCCAAAGCCCATTCCACTTTGCCTTTGTCATTTCTCAGAATGCACCCAATGCCAGCCTTGCTAGGATTGCCCCTAGCAGCCCCATCAAATTTTAGCTTGAGTCTACCCCACAAAGGAGCAGCCCATTTGATGTTTCTTCTGTTATCTTTCCCTTTTGGGGCCGCTCCATTCCCAGTGCCAAGAGGAACTTTAAGAGCCCCCCAATTTTGACCTATTTTATCATCCTAGGAAGTGAAGTTGAATTCGTGAAAGCCTCTGATTTTGTTGTTAATGGTCTCAACCAATGCCTCCTCTATCTTTCATTTCAGGTCCTCTGAGTTATGTTTTGTGCCTTTGAATATTCTTCGATTGCGCTCCTTCCAAATGTGCCATACTAGCATGGAAGGAGCGCACTCCCAAATTCCACCCCAAAGTCCATTGGAGTGCCACCTAGGCCAACTTTGAAGGAAGTCTAGTAATTTTTCATTTCTTGTCCCAAACTAGCAATTTTTTCCTTGAAGCCAGTCCCAACAGTAAATTGCATATGGGCGTTGATATAGCAAATAATCACAAGATTCGTCAGCCTGTTTGCATAGGATGTAGCGGGTCGGGTCGGCCATCCCAACCTTCCTTAGCCTATCACCAGTAAGAATCTTGCAGTGGAGGGACGTCTAGAGGAAAGCCCCCACTTTGGGGAGGACGTAGTTGCCCCAACAAAGATCCTTTCACCAATCATAGCCATCATGAATAGCATTCTGAATTTGGTAGCCGACTTTCACTGAGTAATTGTTGGATTTGGTCCTGCACCAAACAATGTCATCTTCTTTTTTGTTCAGTGCCAATTTGCGGTTCTCCATAAAATCGATGAATAGCTTTTTGATGGCTTCATCTATCTCCAAATCCTCCATGAGTCTCCAACCCGGCCTCCCAAAAACCACATCCGGCTTGAAGTAGTCCCTAACACTTGTGCCTATGTGGTTTGAGAGAAGCCTTCTTAAGTTATTGAATTCTCCGCTTTCACTGAGCACAAGGAATCCTTCCCACGAATTGGCCCAAAAATCAGCGGATGAACCATTATTTATGGTCCAAGATACGTGGTCAGTTATGATGTGGCAGCATTCACACATGTAGTTCCAAACAGCTGAGCCATTTGGAGGGTTGGTGATCGTGATTATTCTCTTTGGATCCATTGTGTCTAGATATTTAGTTTGCATCAATCTGCACCAAATCTTTGATGAGCGGACCAATTTCCATACAAGTTTGGCACCTAATGCCAAGTTTTGCTAATGCAAGTTTCTAATCTCGGCACCTCCAGATTGCATTTCTTGATAGACTAATTCCCATTTGATGAGGGGGATTCGATGAACTTCGTTTGATCCTTCCCACATAAACGTCTTGAAGATACTATCCATTGATACTTTTTCCTTGTTGGTTAATTTGAGGCACGTCATTCCATATATCGGTAGGGCGCTAAGGACAGCTCTGAGCATAGTTATACAGTCGGCAAGGGAAAGCCATTTCCCTTTCCAGGATGAAGCTTTGATCTTGCATTTTTATATGCATTCTGACCAAAGGGAAGTGCGAATGGCCCCCTGGAAGAACGGGATCCCAAGGTAAGTGGAGGGGAGAGAGTCAATATTGAATCATTATTAAGGTATATATTATATATTAATATTTCTCTATCTCCCTCTCAGGTCTCTCTCTAGTCCCTCCCACTCCCTCTATCTCTCTCTCTCTTAGGTCTCTCTCTCTCAAGCCTCTCTCTCAATTCTTTCTCTCTTTCTCTCTCTCCCTATCATTCTCAATTCCCTCCCACTCCATCTCAGCTAGCTCTCTCTCTCTCTCTCTCTCTCTCTCTCTCTCTCAACTCTCACTCTCTACCTCCCTCTCAGGTCTCTCTCTCTAAACTCTCTCTCTCCCTCCCTCCCTCTAAAATATCTCTCCCCCTCCCTCTTAGGCCTCTCTCTCCCTCTTAGGTCTTTCTCTCTTTCTTTCTCTCCCTCTCTCTCTCAAGTCCCTCCCACTCCCTTTGTCTCTCTTAGTTTTCTCTCTCTTAGGTCTCTCTCTCAGGTCTCTCCCCCCCTCTATCTTTCTCTCCCAGGGCTCTCCTTCTCTCTCTCTCTCTCTCTCTTGTGAGTTGGTTGCACATCAATAAATAATATATACTATATATTAAATATATTATAAAATAATATATATAATATATATTACATAATATTAATATATATACTATATATAGTATATAATATATAATATGCACTATATAAAATATATGTAGTATATAGTGTATAATATAATATTTAAGATAATAATATATAATATAATAAATTTAATATATAATATATTAATATACTAGTATATATCAAAATATTACATATTATGTATTATAAATGATACAAGTAACATATATCTATTTCTAAATAGATATTCATTTTGAATGAATATCCATTTTTTCTAACAAAACCAACCCAAAAAGGGTCAACCCAAAAAACGAGTTTACAAAATTTGCTTAGTTTTCTGAAGTTCTCCCTTGTGGCTGGCAACTTTTTTATCCGAATTTCATAAAATGAAAAGGGTTTATTGAAAAAATTGTCACCTTTCTACCAATATTTAAGATATGCCTTATTTTGAATTTAATAAATAATTATTATTGATTTTCTACATACATTACGACTAAAGTCCTGATTGATAGGTTGATTGAAAAAATTCTATAACTTTCAAACTATTTCACATTTTTCAAATCTAAAATATGCATCACATTCTATGCTTCACATACTATAGGATACTTAGAAAAAATGAATTTCAATTTTTTTTGACCAAGTTATGGTAGTCAAAAAAACACATTTTAATAATTCTAAAATGTTCTAAAAAAATTACAAAAAAAAAATATGGCACATCTAGGCATGTTTCCTCTACATATATTGAAAGTTTCAGAAAAAAATATTTTTTTTTCTTGCACTTAGGGTGGTCAGACATACATCCGCTTCTTATCTTTTTCCCGAAAATTTAGTACCACTATATTGAAACTTCATTTTTTTGCAAAATAGATTTTCATATTTCCAAAAGATGACTAGTAGCCTAGAAACTAGATTAAATTTTCTACAAGTTTTTTTCTTACATATTTTTCAAATTATGTTAATAACCTATTCAAATTTTTATGTTATGTTGCCTAACTCTATTTTTCTAAATTTTCATTACCACTTAGGGGCCTAGTTTGGACCCCCATGATCCTGCATTGGCCCCTTAGTTCCTTTTTTAATCCTACACAAGAATAGATATAAGTACCCATTACATCATCTATAAATATAAGTATTGTTATCAACTATAATCATTTTAGATTTAAGGTAAAAATTAAATACAAATTCAGTATTTTTATTATTAGCTTAATTAGGTAGAAATAACCTAAACTCAGGGCTCCCAAATCATGATTTCTTAGGAAATATAGGATTCAATCACCACTTCCAATACCACAAATATCTTAATGTATACCCAAGAAGCGTGATCATATTATAAATAATTTCAACCACTTAAAGGCAAATTGTTTCTAAAATAATCACATCTTTTTTTAGTTAGAAAAATCTACATATAAAAAGTGTATATTATTTGAATGTTACCAAGCATGATTGTCGGACCTTTTTTAAGTTTCAAAGAGAATTGATGAATGGTGATGAAGGTCTGTTAGAATAATGATGAGTGAATAGTGATCAGAGAGGTAATCACACCAAAAGGTTTATCTATTTGGATTATTTAATGTTCTACCAATCAAAGCATGTCATGCATCCATGTAACTTCACCCATAAGCACAAATAATATAAACCACATTGAAAATTCAGCTACATCCTCTAGATAAACCACTCAAGTGCTACACAACATAATTCATAGCCACTTGATAGACCTATATAAAATATAATTAATGAATTTGAATATGTCTAAGTATATCATCATTGAAAACTTTTTTGACAAAAAATAAAGGTATAGGGTGTACTAGCGAATGTTACCATTAGATAGATAGCCCAATAAATATCATACACGACATTCAATCCTCATAAATAAGGGCACTTCTCACCATATACCATATAGCATAAAATATATGGGAGGGATTTATAGTTTGGAAACGTATATATTTAGCATTGATGCAGTCTTTGGGTTTACTCAAAGACTTGGAAACCTATAGATGATTTCCATGTTCCTTATGATGCATAAAACACTTGACCCTCACATTGAAAAATACATAAACATGCCACAAAGATACCATGTGGCATATACTAATATGCCACCTTAGAAGAGTATATGCCACCAAGAAAAACAATTTCCTTCTATGTTCAATAAGGGAATACATAGTAGGTAATGTGTCACAATTACGTCTAGTAGGCTATCTTGAAGAAATACATAGGTGTGTGGTCAAAATATATGGCCCCACTTGTTCTTACCAACAAAAACATGGAAATATATATGAGTTATCCACGCATACTAAAAATTGGATCTAAGTATGACAAACAAAAAATACACTACTTCTAATATTTTTGCTAATAGATTACAATATATATTGGTTCAAGAGGCCTTAAAATATCAAATTACCCATACCAATTACATTTTTTTTGAAATCAATATATGGAAAATTAAGATTTCCATGGGAAAATAGACAAAGGATTGGATGACAAGTGAATCCTAAGGATCATAGATTCATTTTCAGAACTTGAATTTCCTTCATAAAGTTAGTAAGCTAAAGGCTAAGAAGATGGATCACAATAAAAGATTGGATATAATGGAATATTGTCACAAAATGGAGAGGGAAGAACACACTTTGAGAATGTCCATATTGGAGTAGGAGATGAAGTAAATTAAGGAAAAATTAAATAGAGTATAGAGGCTAGTAAATGAACTATCAAGAATAGTGTTATGAGTTTTTATTTATTTTTATCAAAAAGAATTAAGAAGATGGATGGGGATCTTGTTTCTCCTCTTTAGGTGGACATATATGAAAAAGTTAGATCTAGTGTACAAGGACAAGGAGTAGAAAGTAGAAGAAGGAAAAAAATGGATGAGAAGGAACTATTGGATTTTATTGAGCTACATGAAAGTTCCAATAGAGAGAAGTTGGAGGTATATGAAGCACTATAGTAGTTTAAACTTGTTCCTAGGTCTACGATGTATTTTTTTGTGCACTATTTTACTATTGGTCAACTATTTTTCTTCTCACCTTTTATTGTAGTTGTGTAAGGGGGATATGGATCATAGATTTGGTAACAATGAATGAATTCAAATCAATTCAAAACAAGATGACTAGACCCAATTACCCATGAAATGTAATTGTAAAGTTTAAGAATCCAAACAAGAAAGGTTAGCATAAACAAACTGTGAAACACAAAATGAATTCAAAAACTACAATCATTCCATCCCATGGTTGAGTGTATTTGTGTTGAAGATGGATGTTGTATTGCTTGATTCAACACAAAGCCTCTATGATTGCAAAAGCTTGATAAGAGGATGATATAGTATGAAAGGATATATTTTCTTAATTTTCTTCAATAGTCAATCTAATATGACCGTTCTATAAATTCTCCAAATGATTTTTGAGTTTCAGATGAACGATCAGGATGCAAGGATGAAATATTAGGATCAACAGTTTATGTTCGTCAAGAGGAAATAAATTGATTAGTTAACTTACCTGATTAATCCAATTAAGGGAATTAATTGGATAATCAGTGGGTTGGATTGAATGATTAGTGAGATTGGTAAATTAGATTGAGTGATCAGTGGAATTGGAGTAACCGATGGAATTAGGAGATTAGATTGAGAAATTAGTGGACATGATTTATTTAATCAAAATATGTGAGAATGATTAATTAATGTTGAGATTAACATGCAAGATGTATTTGACTTAATAAATAAGATTTTATTTATTAATTGACCATGTTGAGTGAATTTGGGGAAATTGAATAATTGATTTAATTATTCAAATTTGGAGAAGGGAAAGTAGATTAATTAAATAATTAATGATAACTATTTAATTAATTTAGATGAATAAAGTATGTTAGAGACATAATTAAATAATTAATTTTTATTTAATTAACCAAGAGGAATAAGGTTAAATTAGTGATGACATAGTAAATTAATCAAAGAATTCAAGATTATTTAATTAATAGAGGAAAATAGGGTTAATGATGTGAATGATGTTAAATGCAATGGTGGTAATGAAAGTAATACCGATAATGGAAAAATGCAGTTTAGGATGTGTGATATGTGTTAAGACTTTTTTACATGTCTACAGTAGTTGCATCTTATGATCCCTATAAAACATATTCACCATTTAATAAAAGATAAGTGGGTCTAATTTATTTTTTAGAATATAAGTTGCATTTACAAGGTGCAGTACCATTAACAAGAGGAGCATAAAGCCAAAGTTTGATTAAAAAAACTAGACATAGCTTTAAAACTAGACATGATGACAACAAAGGAACAATAAAAAGATAACCCACCAGAATTAGACCAAAACCTACCTAGTCGGCCTAAGTGGGTCTAATTTTTTGTCAATACACTTGTGATCCAATATAGGGTTGTGCCACTTAAATGGCACATGCCACTCACACGTGAGTTGGAGAGGTCACTAATAGAGGGAGAAATTTCAAGCATGTCCCAATGAGATCAAACGATATTTTTACATGCTCATATTGGATTCATGTCCATCATAAAATTATGGAAATATATAATGGTGAAATTAGCATACCCATGTCATTTCCCATTAAGGTTTAGGATCATTTTTATTGAAACAAAAAGTATTACATATTGATAAGTTAAACATTCTTGTGCTATGTATGTCACATTCCTTAATCCTTATTCAAATATATTTCTTCTCACTTAGACTCATTCCTATATATTTACCATTTTCCCCCATCTATTATATTATAATATTCACATTTACCTCAATGTGTCCACTCACTACCTTGAGATTATTATTTCCTTGTTTACGTTAATTTCTTTTCCACTTGGGATTAATCCCTTTACATAGATGAATGAACCATAAACTCAATTATTTAAATTTAAAGTCTAAGGCTCTTGCCCTTCTGGACAAACCATTGTGAATTGACTTGCTACATTTTTATGTGACATGTTGCTATGTTTGGCTATTTAAATACATTCAATGTACACTTAAAATTATGGGAGAAGAGGTCTATGAATGAAGATAAGCTAGAAATTAAAAGTATAAACCATTAGAGAACAATTCCTTTTTTAAGGGATAAAAATGTTGATTTTCATATAGGCCACTTGCATCTTTGTGATTGTTGTCATCGAATCTTAACTCCAAGCCATAAATTCAATCAAACTAGGGTTGTAACCTAAACAAGCTCTACCTTAGTGATCCAGTAAATTTTCCAAACATCTTCATAAGCATTGTCATCATTACAAGTATTTTATATAACATCTATCAAGGTGAACATGGTTTAATATTCTACACTTTTCCAATTTAGATCTAAGTGTTAAAACTAAAGCTCATGGCAGTTGGGACAAAACCTACAATGTTTGAGATTGAATCAAATAATTGTGTTCACCTATTTTGATTGTAAAACAATTAGTAAATGAGATCATTGATTTTCTAAATATAATTTATCAATTCTATGCATTATCAATATTTGTTTGTCATTATCAATTTTAAATCTAAAACATAATTTTTCTATATTTAATTATTAGAATACTATTTCATTACCTATCTCAATTCTAATTTATTTGAGTCAATATTTACACTTATGATATGATTTATTTAACCAACCTAAATAATCTGAAAAAAAACTAAAGGAACATTTTTATGTAGTTAATTCTACAATTTCATCTAATAAACAACATTTATTAGTACTTGTCATAGGCAATACTATTGCAATAACTTTTTTTTTCCACTTAAGTAGTTATTAAATAATTTATTTTTGAACCAATTAAAAACTAAAAATTTATCTCTTTCAAATAAAATTTAATCTTTCTAAATTGAACATGTAAAATATTTAACTTTATGAATTTAAATAATTATTTCTTGTGAATATGATTATCTAAATTTTTTTGTGTTATGGGTAGATTTTTAGGAAAAATGAGGTGAACTATTATTTTTCTTTTTTTTAGTAATGTATTTACCCTAGTTCCATATGCATTATCTTATATAAATTAAGCTACAAAATAGGTAAATTATAGGTGAATTAAATTTTTAAATGTAAAAATTTAAAGTTTAAATTTATATATTGTCACTATTATTAACCAACTTATTGCACTTTTTTGTTGTTGATAGAATACAGACATGCAACCATTTTGTCCATTGAACTAAATTAATAATTACTAATATTAATGTGTCAAAGTTGTATTAATCTATTAACATTTAAGAATATTATTATTATTTACTATTTATCTTCAAATAAATTTAATGATAATTAATTTGTATTTTGTATTTTGATATTTTATTAACATATTATTAATATTTGTTTTTTCTTTATAAAATATTTTTGGGAAGTCTTTATGTTCTTACTAATACATTTAATATTAAAATTGATAAAAATATATAAAATAAAATAAAATTATTTTAATGATAATTCATAAATTTGTTTAAAAAAATCATCTTTTAAATGTTTTGTTATATTCTTAAATAATATTATTTTTAAAATATAAAATATAAAATTATAAAATCAATATAATTTATATTTATAATAATAATTATTGATATGTTTTGAAAATTATATAAGTTAAATTATTAAAAATAATTTTAAAAATAATTATCATTACATGTTTATGTTTTGACTTCTTATAAACAATTCAATTATAATTTCTTTAACACAAGAAAATCATATATTTGATGAATTACATTTTAAATTTTAAAATACACCTAAACAAATCATATGTAAATTATAATCACACACTAAATAGATCTTTATAGTATCTATCTATAATCCCATAGTAACATATTATGTCTACGTTTAACAATAAACATGAACTAAATATGGTGATATGATAGAGAAATCACTATATGAGTATGAAAAAAAATTAAGAGTTCTCAATAAACCATGACCAAACAATAATATGCCTTGGTATGCTACACCACCAAGTTTTAGGAGCTAAAAATCCAAGGAGACTGCAATCACCTAGTTTGAGCTACAACTCAGTTCAATGAGGCTACAACCTCAACACAATTACAAATTCATATGTGCATACAATTAGGTTCTACTCAAACTGAAAATGCACCATTACATTTAATGAATTGTTGCACACCCTGCAACTTACACTACTATTCTTGAAGCTGCAATTTCAACAACACTCCACTCTACACTCTCTTCTTCTCTGTACTCTCTTCTCTAATGCATTCTCATTTTTACATCTCTTTGTTTATAGACTCCTAACTCTACATCAACACTTGAAAAATCAACAACCTAGACAATACTTGATTGTCTTTCTTCTTTACCAACCTACAATGATTACCTTGAGATTCTCTACTTCATCCATATCATCCTTGGCATCCTATTAGGGTTTCCCTCACTTGCAAAATTCACCAGAAAGCTACCTATTTATCGAGCTACATGTCATCATCAAGATCATCATAAAGACATCAAAAAGGGTTTATTAGATATCACCATACCTATGCATCGATTCACACAACATTTAATTTTCATAGAGAATATTCCTTCATTCTCTCTATCAAACCCTAAAATCTAATTATGTATTCAATTGATTCTATTATTTCTTTGATTAGATTTGATTTTGATCGACAAGACTCTGTGCCTGCAACCTATAGATCAGATCACCTTAATAAATTTTTCACTAGGGAAGTTGAGTGATTTAATTTTGTTCATATGTCAGTTGCCAGATTGAAACCATTGTTCACACTTGTCATCGCCATTTCATATCTTTGATTTTGAATTCTAACCATCGATCTACCCCTTTCACACCCTGATTCATTGGCTCTCATTCACAGTTGCAACTTTAAAACACAACCATCTGATAAACAATTTTTTAAATATTTGTTGTTGATCATGTCCTTCATAACCATCATGTATCATCAAAACACCTAGAACCATCACATCCATTTATGTGATGTAGCGATCTCCATTGCATATCACTATAACAATTTAAGCTTTTCCATTCATTACCGTGATGGGAGGAGATATAGCGATCACTACTAGATCACACACCTTCTGATCTTTGTCATTCACCGCTATCCCGTTGGATGTGACAATGGGTCCACAACATATCCAGGAGATGGTGAGCTTATGCCATGTGTCTATTGTTGGCATCATGCTCCACTACCATTCAACACTCATCGTGTATTGCTGAAAGCTTTGAATCTTAAGAATGCATTAGCATGATGCAACCTGTACATGTTGATGTCACTTTCCACTAACATAGATGATTACTTAAATCTCCAAATGATTCACTTCACAACAATGATGTGAAGCGATCGAGTGATATGATGCCACATGTCACTGGTCCCACCAAGGTACTATTCTCCAGTGTGTATCACTAAAATACAAATTAGTTCTGAAACGCTTTTGGTGATGCATGATATCTGGCGATAACCATTGGATCTTCAACTTTCATCACCATCGTTCCCCACTGATCGTTCAATGTGTTCATCGCATATCATTGAACTTAAAGAAAACTTTAACTTTCTTTGCATAATGGGCGAGATCAAGCGATAGCCATTCATCACGTATCGTTGAACTTACCACACACTCCAACTAGCTTTTTATGATGTGTGACCAAATGAAAAGGTGAAGGGATTAGTCATCGAACAAGCTTAAAGGCTTAAATAGTAACTTAAGCAACCTACAACCACCATAACCACTCAATGATGAATTAGACCACCTTTCTGCACCCATGAGCGTAACCCTAAGGTTTGACTAGTAAACCCTAATTTTGACTAAGAGGAAACATAGTCTACTTTTGAGAGTGCTATAAATCCTATTGACCTACACATCACATTTCTAAGAAGCTCTCAGAAAAACCATATCAGATTTGATCTTTGATTTCTCTTCAAATGCTTGGGAGAATACTCTGCAATTTCATGACAATAATGCACCACATTGAGCAACATTTTGGAATCTGTACATCTTCCCTGATCCATATTATCAACATGTCATGTTCATATTTTCCATCAATTGCATAAATCCCTTTGCTAGGATCAGTTCCATCTCACTCCTCATCCCCTTTTGACATCAATGATAACAATATGCCAATATTTTCTCCCACAAAGTTTTTCTCCTTTTCTTTGGTTGTGATAGATTGCATTACATGTTAGTTGTGCATGGGTACCTAACATGGCCTTGTAGTGAGGACCCATCTTGCATTTTAATTTTTCATAATAATCTCCCTAAGTTTTCACTTAAAGGGGGTGTTAGTGTAGTGTTAAGTTTTCACTTAGGGTTAATCATGTAGGTGGTTTTTTCTTTTATTGGGTAGTTTTTCACCTGTTTCTTTTTTCATGCCTTTAAAAGGCTTGTATAGTATGTAATTTATCATCTCAACTCATTATTTTCATTTTTAGTGAAATAACATGCTACTTCTATCATATTTGTGAAGGTTTATTTTGTAGATGGTGATCCTGGGCTCGGTGGTCTCCACCAACAAGGGGAAGTAGGTAGTAGTGTTTTTTTTGGTGTAGTCAGGTGGATCATATCTTGTGGGAGTGTGCATAAAGAGCAAGCAATAGAGGGAGCAATAAAAAACAAGTAGTGAAGAATGTGCAATAGTGAGAGTTGTATGGTTAAGAGTAGTGGAGAGAGAAGTGTTACTAGTGTTGTCTAAGGGGGAGAACAAAAAAGAGAAATTCTATGCATGTGGCATGTCAAAGGGAAAGATGTTGCCCTTTTCCATTGATATCAAAGAGGGAGAATATGGTTTGAAAAACACATATTGTCTGAAAAAAAAGGAACAAAGAGAGTATGAATGTGAGAATGAAGAACTCCTCTTATAAGGGAGAGGAAGTTTTTGAAGCATAGGTAAAAGAGAGAGTGTGAGGCATAAGAGATACCCAATTAGGGGAAGTGTTGCTTCATGTAGATTTTCTTTTCTTGTTGATGTTTTTTGGTGCTTTCATGGTAGGAGGGTTAAAAAAAAATAGTCCAAACCATGCAACACTGGGTCAACACAGTGGAAATAACACAAGAAATTAATATACAAAATTGAAACTTTATTCGATTAACAATCTTACATGCAACATATGCCTCATTGGTAAATATCTAGGACTCATAGGCCTACCACAAGGGAATTCAATAACACAACTAGCCGAAAGGCCTTATTACATGCCCTTGAAGGGTTGATGTGAAAATATATTTCCTCTAAATCTTCCTTCTAAAACTACTAGATTCCTATGAGTTACAAATGCTTGTAAATATGCTTATCAAGCTCTCACAAAGTTTCACATTAGCCACAAGGGTTAATGGGTAAAAGCACAAACATGTGTCATACTTTTGACTATCTAAATATACTTTTATGTGTTTGAAGTTCAAAATTTATTTTTTTGTTGGTTGATTCCTTTATAAAGTGTGACATAGGTTTGTGGTTTTACCCTAATAACCCGATGAATGATCATATATGAAGGTCTACCTCAAATTCTCTGACTGGTAAACACAATGAAATTTGAGAGTGATAAATTTTGATAGAAAAATGAAAACAATGTGAAATATACATATGTGATAGATGTTCATGTGAATATTTTATATCCTATTGTGTGAGCCAAGAAATAAATATGTGGTAAAATGTGGAATGAAATATTGAAATTGCTACTGAATTCAATGCAAAGAAATAATTGTGTTTGGTTGATACATGATTTCTTTATAGGAAGACATGCTCATGCATTAGACATCCAAAGTGTGAAGAAAAGTCACTCCCTCACTTTCCAAGGCTAAGAAGAAAACCAAGACAATCCACCTCAACCTATGAAATCCATTATGAATCCTCCACTAGTCTTCCTTTCCACTTAACAAGATATTCTTTGTACTTCTTGTTCCTAGTGCTCCTTTCGATTTTGGTATCCAAAATCTACTCAATCTCCTCTAGTTCTTGATGTGGTAACTACTCCTTTAAATCCACTTCATTACTACTACCACTTAATTGTCATTTATAAAACTAATATATGTTTGAAACAATGAAAATAGGTGATATACCTAATGTCTCTGGTAAATCCTCTTCATATACATTTCCAAAATCAAATTTCCTTTGAATCTTACACATTCCAAACTTCCTCATATTCAAATTTTTGTATGTGCCCTCTAGAAATATCCCCTTCCTAAGATATATCATTACTTTGTATCCAAAAACAAACTTCTTATGTCTTTGTTGCTCATTTTCCTTCTCCTTATACTTATTGTTCATAACTTATAAATACTTTCAGACCTAAATATGTAATGTCTCCATGAAATCTAAAAACTATTTTTCCTTCGCACTCCTTTTATCCTCCATACTGATGTCTCTTAATTTTGCAACTCTTCTAGGATGTGTTATGGTAAATATTTGAAATGGTGTCATCCCTGTACTCTAGTTTACTAAATTATTATATGCAAATTCTTCTTGTGGTAAAACTATATCTCAATTTCTTGCCTTATCTCCAACCAAACATCTTAAGAAGTTACCCAAATTTATGTTTATTACTTGTATTTGTCCATCTATTTGTGGGTGATATGTTGAACTTAATTTCAAATATTTCTTCATCTTCTTCCACAATGTCCTCCAAAAGTATCCAATGAAATCAATGTCTCTTTTTGAAACAATACTCTTAGGTAATCCATGCAATCTCACAATCTCCTTGAAAAATAAGTCAGCAACATGTACAACATCATTAGTCTTCTGAAAAGGAATGAAATGTGTCATTTTAGAAAATATATCCACTACTACCATAATTGAATCATAACCTCTCTATGTTCTTGAAAATCCCATTATGAAATTCATGCTTATATCTTCCCAAGGTCTCTTTGATACTATCAAAGTTTTGTATAATCTGATATTCAGACAACTCCCTTTCGCAACTTGAAAAATTCTACAACTTTGAACATCGTTCCTGACATCATTATATTTGCAACCAAAAAATAATGTTCTCACCAAAGATACTATCTTATCCACTCCAAAATGTCTTGCTAAACCTCCACTATGTTTCTCCTTTATCGAATTCTCCTCATTGAACTCCTTGGAATACATAACTAATTTCCTTTGAATAAAACACCTTCTTGAATGAAATAATTCAACCATTGGATCTGGTCTATCATTACCGGTTTCTTATATGCTCTAAATGATTTACTAAAATTTGCGTCATCCTCATACATATGTTTCAATTCCTCAAATCCCAATAACTCCACTCTCATCTCTATCAGAAAATTCTTTTTCCTACTCAATGCATCAACAACATTGTTTGACTTGCCATTCCTATGCTTCAAAAAAAATGTATAACTCTACAAGAAATCAACTCATCTCATAAATATCTTATTCAATTTTCCTTGATTGTTCAAATACTGCAAAGCTTGTTGATCTATATACAACACAAACTCCTTAGGAAATAAGTAATGTATCCACTTCTTCAAAGTTTGAATTATTGCATAGAATTCTTGATCATAAACTGAATATCTTGTTCTAGCATCATTCATCTTCTCATGGAAATATGATATAGGTCTTCCTTCTTGACTCAATACTGTTCCAATTGTATTTCCACTTACATCATAAACAACTTGAAATACCTTGTCAAAATATTTTAGTCTAACACTGGTTGCTCTATCATGTTTTTCTTCAATATTTCAAAAATTCTTTGTGATCCTAATGTCCACTTAAATTATTTCTTGTCTCCTCTCATTATATTTGTCATAGGATTACAAACACTACTAAAGCTCCTAATAAACTTCTAGTAGAAACTAGATAATCCATGTAATTATCTCACCTCTTCAATATTCACCGGTGTAGGCCAATCTATAATTGCTTTCAATTTCTCAAGGTCCATCTTCAATCCTTTAGAGGAAATAAAAAATTACAAATATAATAACTTTGTCTTTATAAATCTATACTTCTTGACATTAATCAACAACTTATTTTCTGTCAACCTCTGCAATACTTGTCGGATGTGTCATAAAAGTTCTTCTCTAGTCTTACTGAAAATCAGAATATCATCCAAATACACAATGAAAAACTTATCAAAGAATATCTTCAACACCTCACTCATCAATCTCATGAAAGTTCTCGATGCATTGTTCAATCCAAAGGGCATCACTAACCACTTACAATCCTTCATTTGTCTTAAATGTTGTCTTCCATTCATCTCCTTCTCTGATTCTGATATGATGATATGTACTCTTTAGGTCAATCTTTGTGAAATACTTTACTCCACTCAAAGAGTCCATAATGTCATCTATCCTTGGCAATGGAAATATATACATGAAAATGATCTTATTGATTTCTCTTGAATCTATACACACTCTCCACTCTCCATCTTTCTTTGGTGCAAGTATAGTAGGTACCACACTTTGGCTCAAACTTTCTCTAATCAATCCTTTCCTCAACAACTCTCGTATCTATCATTTCAACCCTACATTTTTTTCTAGTGTCATTCTATGTGTTTCCTTGTTTGGAAAACTTGCTCCCAATATAAGGTTTACAAGATGACTGATACATCAGATTTGTGGTAATCACTTCAGTACATTCTCTTACATGATGTCTTCATATTCTATCAAAACCTTTGCTACATCTCCATCCTTTGTGGTAGGATTCTCTACCTTTGGACCATTTCTCTTCTTTGGAATAAATGGAAAACGTGTTCTCATGCCTCAATCCATCAATAAATTTTCTTCCATATACTAATGTAGTGTAGGAAAATGAATACCCTTTCATTTTCACACTTGTTTGGGCCCGCCTTGCTTTGTTTATCCTTATTTATGTCTTAATTGGTCCTATTTCACATCCACGAGCCTAATAAATTATATCTTTTTATGGCTAATCCCGAAAACATCAATGGATAAATGATAATTTAATGATTTTGGTCATGTCTTTGATTTTTGGATTAGGACTAAGATGCCACCTAGGGTTTCTTTGTCCCCCAACGGTCTTGGGACCTTGATTTCAAAGACACCTTAAATGGGCCCCTTTTTGGAGTCTGCGCCCTGAGTTTCATGCCTTGGGACTAAGATGCCACCTAGGGAATTTTATTCACCCTTAGGTTATTTTCAAGATTTAATTTCAAATCTTGGAGAGATTTAACCTCCTTTAATTAATGAATTCATTTTTTCAGCTTGTTGTGGTGTAATTTTAGGATATTAAGCATAGGTAAGTATAAATACAAGGTTCTTTCATTCATTTTCAACCAAGACTTTTGTGAGAGAGTTCATCATAGAAAATTTGAGTTTACAAGAGAATTCAAGGGAAATTCGTCAAGCATTTGGATGCATTATGGGGTCTTATTCAAGCCCCCCCTCATTATCATAACATGATTCAAAATTCTTTACAACAAATTCATATCCCTTCTAATACACAACCAAATGAAATAGAAGTCATGATTTAAGGAATAAATGTTGACATTGTTTTCCACCAAAGTGAGCTCCCTCCTTTGGAAGTACAAAACAGCATGGTTCTTTCATGATCATAGCTCAATATAGTACCACAGGGATAAAATGAACCATTGTTGATAATTGCCCAACCTTAAATGTGTGTAGTGCAATTTTTTTGGATAAGCTTGGTGTTGATAAATCAAAAATCCTACCTACCTCTTTATCTATTAATGGCTTTGATACATGCAAAAAAAACTACTTGGTGTAATCACTTTACCTATTAAATCTAGAAATTACACATTAGAAACACCGATTCATGTTATGCCTCATGATCTTTCATATAATATTCTTTTAGGAAGACCATGGATTCATGAAATGAATGGGGTTCCTTCCACTCTTCATCATAAAATGATGTATGTATACAACAACAAAGTGTACACACTTGAAGCTAACCCTAAACCAAATAGTTGTTTGAACATTGATAAAAACAAAGAGAACCCCTTAAACATATTGACACCAACTACATAAGTAGAAACCATGCAAGAAAAATAAAAGGATAGATGTCCTAAACCCTTCACAATGATATTAGTAGACAATTTGGGATCATTGAATTTTGAACCAACATTCATGGGAGAATACAAGATCATAAACAAAGACTCTAAAAAGGGAAAAGAAAAAGAGGTAATATCAACACAATAAGATCTTACACAAGGTGAATCTTTAACATGCAACAATTAAACAACTAATTTTTACACAAAAAATTATGAGCCACTACCAAATCTGAAAGAGATAAAGAAGCTCTACAGAAAAGGTTATGAGCTTATGAAACAACTGGGCTATAGTGGAACAATATGTGGTACAAATGAACAAGGTATCTATGTCCCTATAGAGCCTCACACACAAGAAAAGACTAGTGGTCTTGGTTATTGTCTCTAGAAATAAACAAACAAGCCTTTACTTAATATCAACACTATTACAAAATATTCCTCTAAGCCGAATTTAATAGTAGTGCATCCTGAATTGATAAACACTAGTGGTCTTGATTATTATCCTTTGAAATAAATGAAAAGAACAAATAAATCTTCGCTTAATGTCAATGTCATCTCGCAAAACACTAATTATTTGAATTCATTAGATTTTACACCCTCCTATATAGGAGAGAAAAAAATCTCACAACCTAAAGAGTCTTGTGTAGGTATGACAACTTGTGCTAAGAAAGAAACATATTTCTCGCAAAATAAAGCAATATCTACCATTGATCAAGAGGGTATCTTGTTGAGACTCCTCCAAGATCATTTGATATCCCTCCCTCTAAGAACATGAAAGAAGTTTAACTACAAGAGTTCATTTTGTGCATATCATAGATTTCATGGTCATGATTACTAATGAATGTAATTCTTTAAGTGATAAAATTCAACATCTTAAGGAGTGTGGTACTCTTCCTTGTGTTAAACAACTTAATTCCTCTAATTGCTATTGATTTTTCTATGAGCATCTTTCTTGTCAATCATTTTGGATCAACCTTGTCCTGCACTAAGTGGGGGAAAGGGGTTAGGTAGCCTTCTCCTTGTATGTCACATGTCGTTGTCTCTTTTGTCTAGTTGACCACCTTCCATGTATATATATGAGAAATCTTGGGATGTGGATGGCATGCCTTAAGTTGGCTCACATGTGACACACTGAGTTATATATTTTGGGGGAAACCCCTTCCCTTCACATGACATAGCTTATTGGAAACATATGACTTGTCATAGGACTTTCCAAATAAGCTCTCATATCTTCTTCTAATTTAAAGCAATTGATCACAAAAATGGTGTTATAAACCTCTTTAAAGTGGGGGCATACAATGATACTCATGTTTCATTGTTCGATTTTCTTTCTTCCTATGATGCATTCCTTTCTTGGGGGTGTCATTAGGTTTGATTTCCTTTGAGAGTGTGATATTTATTTTCCTTATCCTCTCTTGGAAACATTAAGTACAATGCTCCTTAAGATGAGACCTTGCATTTTTCCTCTCTTGGAGACACTAGGAATAATTTTCCCTATGAAGATACCTTGCACGAACTAAGAAAAATCCCTTTGAACATCCCTTTGTCTTGTTGTGTTGTATTTTTGTACCTTATTAATGTCATGGAGGTATGGATTTGATATGGTTCTTTTTGGCTCACCTAGTGGAAAACTAGCTTCAATAGCCCTTGTGACCATGCATTTTATTTTTGTCCTTATCATAGTCATGGGGGTATGACTTTGATATGGATCTCTTGGGGCTCACCTAGTGGAAAACTAGCTTCACTAGCCCTCGTGAGCATGCATTTTGTTTGCATAGTGGAAAATGTGTTCCAATTATAAACCCTTTTTTGGAAAAAAACTCTAGACCAGGTCCACAATACATTGGATGACCATTCGAAGCTTGATCCATTTCATTTTTCCTTTTTCTATATTTGATGGTGTATTATATTTGATTGTGTATGTTTGCGATTTGGTTATCGATTCATATATCATCCCCAAGTTTTTTCCTTTGTACCTATGTTTGTTTTTCATAGGATCTTGATCCTAGAGGCTTGGCCACCCTCTTGGTTATTGTCATCCTATCTTACTAGCATTCATACATTTGAACCCCTCTTTATTGTGTGGTTGGCTACTTTAGTGTGATTTTAAAGCAAGTTCATCGTCTCACTAAAGTGGGGGCCAAATGTAGTGTAGGAAAATGCATACCCTTGCATTTTCACACTTTTTTGGGCCCACCTTGCTTTGTTTATCCTTATTTATGTCTTAATTGGTCTTATTTCACATCCACAAGCCAAATAAATTATATGTTTTTTTGGCTAATCTCGAAAAACATCAATGGAGAAATGATAATTTAATGATTTTGGTTGTGTCCTTGATTTTTGGGTTGGGACTAACATGCCACCTAGGGCGTCTTTTTTCCCCAAAGGTCTTGGGACCCTTATTTTAAAGGCACCTTAAATGGGCCCCTTTTTGAAGTCTGTGGCTCGAGTTTCATGCCTCGGGACTAAGGCACCACCTAGGGTGTCTTAGTCTCCCTTAGGTAATTTTTGAGATTTAATTTCAAATCCTCATAGGATTTAGTCTCCTTTAATTAATGAATTCATATGTCATCTTGTTGTGGTATAATTTTGGGATATTAAACATAGATAAGTATAAATACAAGGTTATTTCATTCATTTTAAACCAAGACTTTTGTGAGAGCATTCATTATAGAAAATTTGAGTTCACAAGAGCATTAAAGAGTAGTTCATCAAGAATTTGGAGCCATCATGAAGATTCAAGCATCATGTCAAAGATATTATTGCATCATGTGTGTTTTTGAGCTAACATTTTTGATGTAGGGTTTTGATTCAAGCAAGAAATTCAATTTAAGATCTATCAAGCATTAAAGAATTTCATGATATAAATCCAAGCTAGCCATATCACACAAGTTTGTAGATTTCACAACAAGGGTTTGGTGAATTGCAACATAACACTTTGTTCATTCATCGTTTTCCTCCTTTATTTCATTTAATTTCAATGTTTAATTACCAACAAGGGGTTTGCGCAATGCAAACCCCCATTTAATAAAAATCAACAAGTTTTTCCTCTCTTGTATGTTTTTGTTTACAAATTTAGGTTGAAGACTTGAAGATAATTTGAAGTGCAATGTTATAAAGTTGAAAAGTTACATTGCAAAGTTGTCATCTTCACAAAAAATCACCTACAAGCCAGATGTGGAAGTTTTAGGACCTGAGATCTGAGAAGAAGGAAGTGTAGACATTGAACCTCAAGACCACATTCAGAGATTTCAGAAATTCCAAATGAGACTAAGTCGCCACCTAGGGTGTCTTAGTCCTATCAAAGGTATTTTTAAGAAATTCTTTCAAATCTATTTCTAGCATTCAAAGATTCTGCATTTGCCCAAAAAATAACGAGACTAAGAAAATAGTAAGTTTGTCTTAGTCCTCCCTATCATATTTTGACAACATTTTTTCTTTTCCAGAATCCTCATAACATTTCTAGACTTCCTGGGTACACACATCCTAACTTTTTGTTACTTAATTTTTTCATTTGCACTCATTATTTGGCTTGCATTATTAGGTTTTGTGAGTTGAATGTTAAGTTGTCTTTTCCAAGATTTTTCTTGGTGGTGAACCCTTCAAAACCTAAAATAACCCCTCCTAGGTCTTCCTTGTTGATAATTGACTCACTTTTGGGTTGATAGTCAATCCAATTTGGATTCCTAAGACATTATTGAATGATCAAAGGAGACTAGGTGGGCACTCTCACCCCCTATTTTCTTTACAATTCAAATAAACATATTATGGAAGTGCCACAAAATGTAGTCTTCTCCTCTTCCTCTAAACGTATCAACTTGATTCTATTTCCATTTGAGGTTACAATATAAGTATTCCTTCTTCCATCATGAATATATTTCTTATCATATTTCCATAGTCTTCCTAACAATAAATGACAAGCATCCATAGGC
Organism: Sequoiadendron giganteum; assembly: GCA_007115665.2. NCBI lineage: Eukaryota > Viridiplantae > Streptophyta > Pinopsida > Cupressales > Cupressaceae > Sequoiadendron > Sequoiadendron giganteum. Next base: position 238,200,826 of record CM021108.1, on the reverse strand, counting down.
ATAATATCACATAATACTTCATCCCTATATGATCCTATATGAAATTTCACTAAATATTGCTCATTCACCAATATCTTATGATCATCTTGAATCCATGCTATCATATAAGGGTTTGGATTTTTTAATCTTTCCAATTTCAACTTGGTTACCATCTCCTCTAAAACTAAATTATCAGTACTACCACTATCAATGATAACTTTACATACCTTTCCTCCAGACTTACATTTGGTTCTGAATAGAATCTCCCTTTGTGGTGGTTCCTCAATCATTTCTTCATGCATTAAAGCTCTCCTCATCACCAATGATTTTCCTTTCTCAATTTTCCCAACTTAATTAGGGTTCTAATAGGCTCTTCATCTACATAAGCTACTCTTTCGGTATGCTCAAGTTTATTTTCAGTACTTCCTTGATGACACTCAAAAGATCTATCTCCTTCACCTCCACACTTGAAACAGGTTCCTCTAAATGGCCTTCTCTCAAATCTTCCTTCCTCTCTATGGTATCCATCACTGCGGTAGGAATTATGACCTCCTTTATCACTATGATAGAAATTTCTATCTTCTCTTCCTTTGTGGTATGCATTAGCATCCTTTTATTCACTGTCGTAGGGCTTCACATGTTTTTTATACTCTACATAAGGTTTTATTTCTCCATATTGTGATCCATTCTTTTGAAATCTTCCTCTTCCATTTTTTTGCCTTTTTTCAAATTTCTTGTTCAACTTCTCTTCCACCTTCAATGCAAACTGATATGCTTCCTCAACTGATGTCATTTTCACCAGGCTCAATTCCTCTTGAATGTTTGTTCTCAATCCATTGATATATCTTGCAATGTTTTCTTTGATTTCTTCACTATGATCAGTTCTAATTATCATCTTATATAATTCTTCAGTATAATCCACAAATATTTTCTTTTCTCTTAGGTTTTTCAATCTCCTCAACAATACAAGTTCATAGTCAGTTGGTATGAATTGATTCTTCAACTTTGTCACCATTCTATCCCATTTGACGATTCTTTCTTTGCCTCTTCTATTTCAGTCTAATTAAAGATATTTCAACCATAAAGAAACATGACCTTTCAACTTTATTTTCAAAAATTTTCCTCTTTCCAAATCTTCAGTTTCTTCATATTTGAACTATTCTCCCATCTCATTGATTCAATCAATCAATTATTCAAGATTCAAATTTCCTGGGTAATTTAAAATTTTGACTCTAGATATTTTCCCAATCTTCGATATCACTTTCAACATCTTCATTTGATTTGATTATTCTTCTTCTTCACCTAGGGTTTCTTCAATTTGGTTCACAACATGCTCTGCTTCATCTTGCTGTTTGGTGTTTCTGCACATCAACAACTCAGACAGAATAAAAAGGTATTCTATCTCTCTTGAAAGGATGATCTCTATGAACAAAGAGATAACCTCAAGGTCTCTTGGGTGTCAGGTCATGACAATGCAATAGAACAAACTTAGTGATAAATGTGAATATGATGGTAGTCACAAGGGGTCTTACATACAAGTACTGGAAGCTCTAAACTCATCAAATTTTAAGATATAGTGATGCTTTAGCTTCAAGTTCTAACCATTTAATAAAAGAAACAACAAAAGATAAGGGTTTCAGAAATCCTAATTGTTAACACTACTTCTAAGACTAACCAAGAAAATTATGAAAGACCTGGAATGGACCAATCCCTTAAACTAGTTTCTGGTCGACCTAGGCTATACCAATCTTGCAGAAAATAGTGCAATCTTCTAAGGTGTTAAAGATTTTTAGGCTAAAGGCATTCATTGACTGAGACTAAATGAATACATACAATTGAACTAAGCACATGAATATAAGGTATAAGTTGACCTTGCACAACATTCCCACAAAAGAAGTTGACCAAGATATGAACCAGGGATTGCTACAACACTCCAGATATTAAATCATCGGCACTAGAAACTAAATCTAAGCTACATCCAAGCATTTCCAAGCAGTTTAAAAGATGGAACAAGAAACATGCAAGATTATTTAATGCAAAGGAGGCACCAGTCATGACACAATGTCTGCACTTTGTATTAAAAGCACCATATTAACAACATTTCTGGTTTGTTACAATACTTGCTCGAAAATATGAAAAACTAACTTCTACTCTGCTAACATGCTACTCTAATGATTACAAGTCTTCTGACTTACTCTTTCAATCTCTAACCTAGCTCAAACTGAGTTGAACTCGAACCTTTAGACAAGAGGTAGATTGCCATACTTATAGAAAATTGCCCACATGAAACAGAGCTAGGGTTATGAGAAATCATGGCCAGAAACCAGATCAGCCCCGACAGACAATAGTAACCCGCCGTTCAGCAATGAATGCAACAAGGACCCCTCAGATCAACCTAGGATCACACGCAACCAGGGGATGGATCCTCGAGCCACGCCCAACAATAAATTAAAACCCGTGAATAGCAATGCGCATGTGAACACCAGGAATAAAATGAGCCACCAACCAAACCAAAGTCTCTCTGCCATTAATGAACACCAACACACTGACCTTGCGTGCAGGAATGGGTCTCATGACAGCAGCCACAAAGTATACTCGACTACACCTGCAAATCACACCCAAATCTTCAAATTATATCCTATGAATATTAGCTTGATCCAACCTGCGTTCAAAAAAGACACCATTAATGCCAAATACACCATCAAAATCCAAGTAGGTTTATAGAATTCCCAAAGTCATAAAACCAAGCGAAAAACCCAGGTGGAAGTAGAGGCGGAATGGGAACAAAAAGGAAACTCAAAGGGAAACTAGGTGAAATGAGAACCAAAACCCACCCCGGCGGAAGCAGGGCCGGAGAGGAAACAAAAACGCATGTGGGAAGAGCCGGAGCGAAATGGCCATAAAATGAGCCCAACGAAGAAAAGGCAAACCCGAGAGGGGCATATCTGGAACTAGAACGAGAACAGAACTAGGAAATTTTCCAAAGTTCTCAGTTCTTTTCTATTCTGCACCCGACTCTGCTAGAGGTAAACGAAGGGAAAGCATAACAAACAGCTAGTGGGACAAAAATGGGCAAAGAAACAACAAAAAAAACAAGGAGGGAGGCAGAGACGGAACAGGAATAGAAATTGGACTGCGAACTTTAGAAAAGTTTGGAATCGGATTCCATCCTGGTCCCACCTTCGACAACAGGAAGGGAAAGTGACCCAACAAAAACCCAAGGGAAGAAAGTGACCCCTAAGTCAAAACAAACAACACGATGGAGAAAAGCGAGGAAGCAGGAAGTGGAGCTGGAATGAGAGTGGAAACCGAGCCTGAAACTCGAAAAAAGTCCAAAGTTCAATTCCATCCCGATCCCGCCTCCAGCAGAACAAAGAAAACAAGGAAAACAAAGGAAAGCTAAGGGAGAAAACCAACCCTTAGGACCCAAACAATAACACCAAGGGAGAAAAAAAAAGGAAAAAGAAGACCACCCCAAGGAGGACATCTGTAAGACCCCAGAACCAATAGTAACTCCACACAAAGGCACCCAAAACCAAGGCAAGCACCAAAGACCAAAACCCCAAGATCTTCAAGGATAATCACAAAAGAAGGGGCAAGCCACAGAAATGGGCCAAAAAGGGCAGGGCAAGAGAGGGTCCCCACTTTCAGAGGGGCAGGTGTGCAAAAACTGTACAAAAAATGGCGACTCCTCTGGGGAAATGCTCAAGATCATTTTGATGACAAACTGGCATCAAGAACTCAGAATCTCTGGTTTCACTCCAAGCATCAAGTTACAAATAGACAAGGTTTCAGAAATCACTAACAAGCCAACCTTTCCTATACCAAGGTCCAAGTGTGTGCATATGCATTCATTCCCTTTCCTAAGTTGCAGCAAGGACCAAATTCAGTCTGACAGGGCTACCTAAGGATTTATCCCCAAAAGCAACTTGGATAGAGCCTCACTATCGGTCAGGCGTCCATATCCCCGGTGAGGTTATCACTGTGACCCTTCCTAGCATAGCTCTACTGCTAGCCAGGCATTTATAGCCTCGGTAGAAATACTAGGATACCCTTGAAAATGTGAACATTTTTTTTATTTTCAATATTTCCTTTCTTTTCTTTTGATATTCTCTTTTGAGATTTTCTTTTAAAGCTTTACTTTTCACCCTGCAGGCAATGAAGCCCACATTCAAGGATGAGAACCACAATGACACTGGAGTAGAATTTAATATTTTTCACCCAATCAAACCTCCTAAAGACCATATGCAACCTTGGAATTCTTTAAGATTTGTGTGGAGATATAAGACCCCAAATGCATTCCAGAATACAACTTAGTCAAGTGACACTTACTTCCAGCCCATGCAACATCAGATGAAGGAAATCCACCAGTTTGAATGACTCTGAAAAGATGATAAGAGTTTGTAAAAGAAATCCCAGAGCAGCCCTAGACAAGTAGACAGTCACACAAATGCAACAAGCCCAGAGGAAAGTAGGGCGACCCCAAAGCAACCGCAGAGCAGCAAAGAAAACCAAAAGAAACCCCACCAAAACCAAAGAAAAACAACAAAACAGAAGGGAAACCTAATCTATTAATGTACAAGGATGGAGTTGAGAACAACTCAAGACTGAAAATAATTTTGAACAAGCACTTCCCATTGATAGGAAACCAAATATCTCCTTCAATGAGGTTTTTCAAATGGAAGGCATTATCTCTCGGAATCTCTGCAATCTGATAAGGACCGAGCCAAAGTTTTTCAAGTTTTCCATGCTCCCCTTGCTTTTCATGGGCCTTATCCAAATAGAGAGCCAAGTCAGAGATTCTAAAAGCTTTCACCTTGGTTCTCCTATCAAACCATCTTTTCACTATACCTTGATGTTTTGCAAAGTTTTCTAAGGCTTCATCTCTTCCCTCTTCAAGGTGCAACAATTCAGCTAAGTGGGCTTCACGTTTATCCTCCCCATCATAATACTCATTGATAAATTGTAAGGTAGGGATCCTCAACTGAATGGGAAAGACCAGTGCCAAGCCATACACTAAGTGATAAGGAGAGGTCCCTATGGATGTTTTTTGTCTAGTGCGGTCTGCCCAAAGAGAAAATCAGAGCTGGGTATGCCAATCCTTGGGGTTTTTATCTAGTAGTTTTCGGATGACTGTCAATAGGTTCTTATTGGAAGACTCAACCAAACCATTCCCCTATGGATAGTAGTTGAATGAAAATTTTATGGTACTCCCGTGGTCATAAGCCCAGTTAGAAAAATTTAAAGATGCAAATGTAGAACCATTGTCACAAACTATAGCCAATGGACAACCAAAGCAATTAATAATACTCAATTACATGAAAGTGATCACTACTTCAAAAGTACATTGTTTGCTTGCAAGAGCCTCAATCCACCTAGTAAAATAATCGGTTATGGTAAGAATATACTTGTGGCCTAAAGATGAAGAGGGGTTGATTGGACCAATGAAGTCCATCCCCCATTGTGCAAATGGTTTTACCTCTATGATAGGCCGAAGTGGAAGAGCCGCACACTTCTCCCTACCTGCTATAGTTTGACACACATGGAAAGTTATCACGTGGTGATGTGTGTCCTTGAACAAGGTAGGCCAATAATAACCTACCCTTAGAATCTGATTTGCAGTGGAAGGTGTTGAACCATGGCCTGTGCCATATTTATCATGAAATTTAGTCATCACTTTCCTCGCCTCTTCTTTCCCTAGGCATCTCAGGTAGACACCTTCATGATTCCTCCTGTATAGGACAACTCCTTTCATCATAAAACTACCACTCTTCAAATGTAGAGCTCTCCTTTGTACTAAATTAAGTGTTTGGGGCATTGCTGATTCAACAAGTAGCAGATAATGTCATCATACCAGCTCCCTGGAGAAACATCTTCAAGATTGTAATGCTGAACAACAAGGTCAGGACCCATTTTGGCCATTTTCTTGGTCAGTCCCTGTTCTCTTACCAGCTTCATGGGTTGGATTTCAATGTCATATTCTTGTAACATAGTAACCCACTTGGCTCTACATTCACCTAACTCATTTTGCATCAACAACAACTTGACTGCCGGATAAGGGACTATAGTAAAGACCTTGTTTCTCAATATGTAGTGCCTAACTTCTTCATAGTTTGGATCAAGGCATAAGCCTACTTTTCAATACTAGTATATCTCATCTCGGCATCCTTCAAAGGTGCACTCATGAATTCTATGGGATTTTCATTCCCTTGATCAGACTTTCGTGTCAGCAAGCCAACACAAGAGTGACCGGAGGCAAATGGATAGATGTAGAATGGCTTAGTGTAATCAGGACTCACCAAAATAGGGGCTTCAATAATAGCTTTCTTGATCTCTGCAAATGCCTCCTTAGCCTCTGTACTCCATTCAATCTTTGCTTCTTTCTTCATCATGGCATTCAGTGGCTTGACTATTTCAGCAAATCTAGTGATAAACTTCCTGATAAATTTAATCTTGCAAAAGAAGGACGTCATTTCCTTTTTGCTTGTAGGGGGTTGAATTTTCAGAATTCCCTCCACTCGCTCAGGATCAATGGCAATACCTTGTTCTGAAATAACGTTTCCTAACAGCTTTCCCTCAGTGACTCCAAAAATGCACTTCTTTTGATTAAGTGAAATACCAAACTCCCTGCACTTCTGGACTACTTTGCACAAATCTGCAACATGATCACTTCTCTTCTTGGAAAAGACTATCAAATCATCCATGTAGATGATTATGCACTTGCCAATGATGTCTTTGAAGGAAATATACATTGCTCTCTGGAATGTAGCTCTAGCATTGATTAATCCAAAGGTAATTCTTCGGTAAGCAAAGGTTCCTCATTTTGTGGTAAGGGACATCTTCTGCCTATCCTCATATTGAATCATGACCTAATTGTATCCAGAGTACCCATCCAAAAAGGACATCATCTGAGATCCGTTGACAACCTGAAGCACCTCATCCAATGAAGGGACTGGATAATTATCCTTCTCTGATGCTCTGTGCAAGTTTCTGAGATTGACACATAGTCTGATTTCTCCATTTTTCTTCCTAACTGGAACCAAGTTTGTGACCCATGTTGAATGTCTTACTGGGAATATGATTCATGTTGAGAGTAACCTCTGCACTTCCTTTTGAATGATGGGCTCCAACAAAGCATTGATTGGCCTTTGTCTTTGCCAGAATGGCTTAACATTTGACTTGAGGGGAATTATGTGTGTAATGACCAAAGTATTGTATGTCCTCAAGTCATCATAGCTCCAAGATATCACATCCTGATATGTGTGCAAGGCATTAATAATTCCTTCCCTCTCTTTTGGAGTGCACATCTTTCCAATAAAGACATTCTTGGTGTTACCTTGGCTCCCCATGTTGTATGTTTCACATTAATAGTTGAGGGATTCCCTTTTCATTTTCTGCTCCTGATCTTTGATCCTATCCAGATCAAAGATCCTCTCCAATTGCACCATGCCTCTTGGGATGGTATTAGTCTTTAAATTGAGGACTCCTTCTAGGTCAATTTTGGCCTCTTGAGGCTCAACCTCATCAATAACTTGGGAAGAAAATACATCATAGCTAGTAATAAAATCAAGAATGTGCCTATCATATTCAAATACATGAAAGTTGGTGACATTGTTAGGCACCGAGGGTACTGAAACAAGCTCCATAGTGAACTTCTTTAAGCCTGAAAGTGATAATGGATGCAATGTATTTGCTTGTTGTGCAAGAGAATCAATAGTCTAATTCGTACTCTGAGGTATCAGTTGAATGTTGAAGGGATCAAATCCTTCAATAAGGTCCCAAATTATGTACCTGTAGTTGGTCATCCTTCGATCATGAAATAAGTAGTGTCTTCTTACTTGCCTGACCACAAGCTTGGAGTCTCCAAACACTTGCATAATTTTAACTTTCTTCCTTAATTCCATTAATAGCCCATGAACTAGGGCTTCATACTCAACTACATTTTTGGTGAATTGGAATTGGAGTCTGTGACCAACAAAGTAGGTTTTACCTTTAGGACTAATTGGCTCAACTCCTGCTCCAGCACCTTGCTTGGATTTGGATCCATCAAACCTCAATGTCCAACAACCATTAGCTCCTAATGTTCTTGGTATGTCTCTATCCTTATTGTCACCTAGAGGTTTGTTAGGAGGTTTTAGATCCTTCCCCTTTTGAATATTTTGAATGATCTTTATGCTTGACCCAACAGTTGGGGTTATGTTGATGTGCCTTTGTAGTTGATCCACTGCAGTTTGAAACAAGCAACATTCTAATTCAGAATGAGGAGCATCATGAATTCAACACCAATTAGGAAGAAGCAATTCCTCAAAGTTCATATTTCTACCAAGTTGAATCTGGTCTTCCACAGATTTCTGGATAAACTCTTGGAAGTTATCCAACAAACTGAGTTGTCTTTCTTCCTTATCACTAGGCTCCTCACCCATCCCCAATCCTGTTGTTTGGTTACATGGTGCCTCAGAACTGATGGTTTCTGATGTGGACTCACCCGAAGAGGTTTGCAACATCAATATTTCTTCGATGTTGGAAGTAGGGGAGGCTAGGACATAGTTTCCCATACAAACTTTTGTTACCAATATCTCATTTTAAGTATTCTGATATTTGGTGATGACATACTTCATTCTAGGTTCTCTATCAATTCTGATCTAATTTGGGACTCCTTTCCAGGGGAGCCACATATGGGAATGATCTATGGATGTGTATCCATTGAGGGCCTTGGTGAAATCCCTACCTAAGATTGGACCATATGTGTTAGGGATGTCAGCTACCTGAATATTGAGCACTTGTTACACTCTAGGGTCTAAGGCAACTTGCATGGGAATCATGTTTAGTTCCCCTACAATGTTCACCTCTATTTTTTCTAATTGGGTGACTTTATTTTGAGAAGGGGAAGGGGTAATACCAAGAGCCCTACAAATAGAAAATGGCATAACATTCGTGGATGCCCCTGAATCTAGCAGGCAATTGTGCAGATTTTTACCAAATATACGGATGGAAATCAAGAAAGGAGGGGTTTCCATTTTGCCTTGGAATAAACTCAACTATGAGTCAGTTTGGGCAACCTGACTCTTATCTTTTTCTTTACCCCTATCCCTGGGTTGTGATGGACTAGGACCTTTGGGTGTTTATGAGATAGGAGGCCTTGCAATTTCCTTAGTCATAGCTACTCCTAGTGTTGTTGTACTTGAATTAAAGGACCCCAGGACAACATTTTTGATTTTAGGAACTCTTAATAACTCAAAAGAAGAAAGACTCACCTTTACTTTCTTGAATTGCTCAGTGACATATTCTCCTAGCTGCTCCACATTCAGGTCGGTGTGGAGCTCCTTAGAATGACCAGACTTCTTATCTCTTGGTGCATCAGCATTGCTTCCTTCGGAAACATCTAGTTTCCCTTCCTTTGTGAGGTATTGTGTTGGCACCTGAGGGTAGGAAGGATTGTTATTAGCATGTGGGTCCAGTGGAGTAGTAAAATTATGTGGAGGGGCTGATGTAGTAAATGGTCCTCTAGCTTGCGGATCCCTGTGGGGCTTGCTCCTTAGATCATATTTCCTGGTAGGTTGCTCGAACATTTGCACTTCCTCAACATTGGCCTCTTCTCCATCAAATGGGCCATTGTCATTCTCAGTTTCTTCATCAAATAGCTGAGAGATTTCATCTTCATTGAGTACTTGTTTAGCCTCCCCACTCTGGCTGCTTGATTCCTCCTCAGTTCATTCTCCTCATTTTAGGGAAAAAAGCATAATTCAATACTAATACTGGGGAATCATAGGGATTTGAGGGCACTAGTTCTTGGACGGTGGAGTTAATTTCAACTTCACATTGAAAGATGGAAGCAATAGTTTGAAATTGAGGGCAGTCAAGCTTAAAGTGTTGATTTGTCTTGTGAAGCCTACACCACCCGGACAAAGTGGCCTTTGCCAAGTATACACCACTTGGAGGTTTCTTCGAATTGGAAGGTTGATCTAGTGGAGTGGGAACTCCTCCATTGTTAGGCCCAGTGTTCCATGGCCTATTTTGTCTAGGTGGCTATCTTCTTTCGAATCCTTGCCCACCTTGTTGATTTCTATCAAAGTTCTGACCAGAACCTTGTCCTCTTTCAAAGTTTTGGTTTTTGTCATAGTGTTTCCCTCTATTATAATTTTATTGCATGCTTCTCTAATTAGCTTGGAGTTGATTGTTCTTGTTCCTCAAGTAGGTTACCTCCATGTCTAGCTTCTTTACTTGTTTGGTTAGCTCATCTAACCTTTCTTTATGTGGATTGTTATAAGGGACTGGATTCATAGTGTTTGGGGAATACCCTAACACTCCTCTAGAACCAGTAGACTAATTCAAAACTTCCAAGTTTTGCAAATAGGTAGGGAAACTAGCCTGCAGCTATGAATGGAGGGGATGGCTAGCAGTTTTTTGAGGATAACTAGACATTGGTTGGACTTGGTTTATTGGGTGACCTGGGTGAGGGACCAGAGGCAACTATGGAATGTGATTCATGATGGGTGTGTGATTAGTCAGAGCCTAGTTAAGAGATTGGACTTGGCTTGGGTGAGCAGCAGGTCCTAGGGATGCAAAGGGTCCTGACAAGTGTTGTCTTAGGTCAGTACTAACCTTAACAACCTTTGTATATGCAATGAGAAAGGTAGTTGTTGGATTAGTTCTCCACTTGAGGAAGGTGGAGGTGACACTATCAAGGGCTTCAAAATAGACCTTTAGGGCAGTGGCCTCATTTCCAACATAAGGTGCTTGCATTCTGGTGTATGCTCGGTGGAACCTATTATTGAATGATCCTATAGGCTCATTGATTTCTCTCTTTACCCCAATAAACTGCATATATAGCTCATTGGCACTAATGGGAACCTAAAATTTTAGCAAGAATGCAGCCTCAAGCTAAGCCCAATTATGAATGGAAGCAGCAGGTAAGTCGTTGTACCAATAAAAGGCTTCCTCTCCTTAAGAGTAGGGAAAGAGCCTGCATGCAACATCCTCATGGTCAATCCCTCTATCTCTCAAACAAGTCTTAAAAATCTTGATATGCTCTTTTGTTGTCCTATTTAGGTCATTCATATGAAACTTGGAGGAAAAGTGCTCAGGGTTCTTAGGCATAGCATTGTAGTTGTTGAATGTCAGGGGAGATGGGTTATTTTCCAATAAATCCATCAGTGGTGGTGGTAATGGTGGATGGATGACTAGTTGGTGTTGTGGAATGGAACCAGTCTTAGAATCAAATGAAGATGGAGTGGGTGGTGGTGAAGATGATGGAAATGGTGGATTGGATGATGACTCTTCCCTTCTTTTGGTCCTTCTTGACCTGGTTGGAGGTGGCAATTCTTAAAACTCTTCTTCTTCTCTATTTGTAGATCTAGTTTTCTTTCTTAGCCTCTCAAGAGAAATGGCATTTAGAAAATGCTCCATCTTTCTTGTTGGTTCCCTCCTTCTAGCACCAATCTTGTTGTTTGGTGTTTCTTCACATCAACAACTTAGATAGAATGAAAAGTTATCCTATCTCTCTTGAAAGGTTGATCTCTATGAACAAAGAGATAACCCCAAGGTCTCTCGAGTGTCAGGTCATGACAATGTAGTAGAACAAACTCAGTGATAAATATGAATATGTTGATAATCACAAGGGGTCTTACATACAAGTACTGGAAGCTCTAAACTCATCAGATTTTAAGATATAGTGATGCTTTAGCTTCAAGTTCTAACCATTTAATAAAAGAAACAACAAAAGATGCGGGTTTCAGAAGTCCTAAGTGTTAACACTACTTCTAAGACAAACCATGCAAATGATGAAAGACCTGGAATGGACCAATCCCTTAAACTAGTTTCTGGTCGACCCAGGCTATACCTCCAATCTTGTAGAAAACAATGCAATCTTCTAAGGTGTTAAAGATTTTTAGGCTGAAGGAATTCATTGAATGAGACTGAATGAATACATATAGTTGAACTAAGGACATGAATATAAGGTACAGGTTGACCTTGCACAACATTCCCACAATCAAGAAGCTGACCAAGATATGAACCAGGGATTGCTACAACACTCCAAATATTAAATCATCAACACTAAGAACTAAATCTAAGCTACATCCAAACATTTCCAAGTAGTTTGAAAGATGTATCAAGAAACATGCAAGATTATTTAATGCAAAGGAGGCACCAATCATGACACAATGTCTACACTTTGTATTAAAATCACCATATTAACAATATTTCTTGTTTGTTACAACACTTGCTCAAAAATATGGAAAACCAACTTCTACTCTGCTAACATGCTACTCTATTGATTACAAGTCTTCTGACTTAGTCTTTCAATCTCTAACCTAGCTCAAACTGAGCTAAACTTGAACCTTTACATAAGAGGCAGAGTGCCATACTTATAGAAAACTGCCCATGTGAAATAGAGCTAGGGTTACGAGAAATCATGACCACCAACCAGATCAGCCCTGATAGACAATAGTAACCTGTTGCTCAACAATGAATGCAACAAGGACCCCATCAGATCAACCTGGGATCACACGCAACTAGGGGACAGATCCTCGAGCCACGCCCATCAATAAATGAACACCCATGAATAGCAACACGCGTGTGAACACCAGGAAGAAAATGATCCACCAACCAAACTAGAGTTTGTCCGTCATTAATGAACACCAACGCGCCGACCTTGCATGTAGGAATGGGTCTTGTAACAATAGCCACAAAGTGTACCCGACTTCACCCACAAATCACACCCAAATCTTCAAAGTATATCCTATGAATATCAACTCGATCCAACCTACATTCAAACAAGACACCATTAATGCTAAATACACCATCAAAATCCAAGCAGGTTCATAGAATTCCCAAAGTCAGAGAACCAAGTGAAAAACCCAGGCAGAAGAGCAACCAAAACCCACCTTAGTGGAAGCAGAGGTGAAATGGGATCAAGAAGGAAACCCAAAGGGAAGCTAGGTGGAACGGGAACCAAAACCCACCTTGGCAGAAGCGGAGGTGAAATGGGAACGAAAAGGAAATCCAAAGGGAAACTAGGCAGAACGAGAACCAAAACCCACCCCAGTGGAAGCAGTGCCGGAGAGGAAACAAAAACATATGTGGGAAGAGTCGGAGCCAAACAACTGAAAAACCAGCCCGATGAAGAAAAGGCCAACCCGACAGGGGTAGATCCAGAACCAGAACGAGAACAGAATTGTGAAATTTTCCAAAGTTCCCAGTTCTATTCTATTCCACACTCAACTCTGCCAGAGGAAAACAAAGGGAAAGCAGAACAAACAACTAGCCAGACAAAAATGGGAAAAGAAACAACAAAAAAAATGAGGGAGGCGGAGATGGAATGGGAATAGAAACCAGACTGTGAACTTCAGAAAAGTTTGAAATCCGATTCCATCTTAGTCCCACCTCCAAAAATAGGAAGGGAAAGCGACCCGACAAAAATGCAAGGGAAGAAAGCGACCCTTAGGTCAAAACAAACAACACGACAGAGAAAAGCAAGGAAGTGAGAAGTAGAGCTAGAATGGGAATGGAAACCAAACCTGAAACTTGGCAAAAGTCCAAAGTTCAATTCCATCTCGGTCTTGGCTCTGGTAGAACAAAAGAAACAAGGAAAACAAGGGAAATCTAAGGGATAAAACCAAACCTTAGGACCCAAATGACAACACCAAGGGAGAAAGCAAAAGGCAAAAGAAGACCACCCCAAGGAGGACATTCGCAAGACTCCAAAACCAATAGGAACTCCACACAAAGGCACCCAAAACCAAGGCAAGCACCAAAGACCAAAACCCAAAGATCTTCAAGGATAAGCACAAAAGAGGGGGCAAGCCACATAAATGGGCAGAAAAGGGTAGGCCAAGAGAGGTTCCCCACTTTCAGAGGGGCGTGTGTGCAAAAACTGCACAACACATTGTCACTTTCATCTTCATGCCTAGGGTTTGGGTCTTTCCTTTGATCTTCTTCAAAAACATCTAATTAGACTCACATCTCACTATAACATAGAAAAATGTATCCTTGGACATTTTCACGATCATTTGGGCCTTTCCTATGGATTTTGGTCTAATTTTCCCTAGATTTAATGTCGTAATGTGGCCAACATATTCACATTAGGCCTCAAATTCTTGTAAATCAATAAAAACCTTATGATATCTTGTAAAGGTGTTGTGAAGTTTTGTAACCCACTTTCACACTTTTCTAGGAGCCTTAATTATAATTCACCTAAATAACCTCTTTTTGTCACTTACCAAGCCTTATTTCAAAGTGTTGCAAAAAGTTATAACAAATTCTCACTCTTTTCTAGGCTTGTTATGAATAACTTGACCCTTTCTTATGTTTAGATATCCCCTTAATGCACTTATAGGTCATATTTAAGTATGTTTCAGAGAATAATCCCATTAAACATCATTAAATGCACTTTAATTTCCAACACCCAATAAAATTTTCTTGGTGGGACCAAGTTGCTACTTGGGGTGACTTAGTCCCATTTGGCTTAAAAATCAAAATTATTTTATAATTCTGGTGGGATATTATTCTCTAGACCTTGAGGTTGGTATATAATGAGGTATTTTTGGGAATTATGGCACAATCATGTATAAATAAATAGTTTTTGTCTCATTTTCACCCTCCAACACCTCATGATCAAGCTATCTTCAAGCATGCAAACATTCAAGCATTCTATGCATTTTCAAGAATTCATCTATTGGAGCATCTACTTTTATATCTTCATATTTCTACTTCAAGGGTTTGGAGAGTTGTAGCATTTTCATGTTGTTCATTCATCAATCTCTTTCCATTTCATTTCATTCTCAAGGGTTTGATTACCAAACGAGGGTTTGACTAAGGAAAACCCCTATTATCTAACCCTTAACCCTTTTTCCCTCTTTGCATGTGTGTTTTGCAGGTCTTGTATGTAGTTTTTTCAAAGAGAAAGGTATTAAAAGGTGTCAAAATCTCATCAACATCATTCAAAGTCAAAAAAACCCTAAAAGAAGCTTGGAGATCACCCACGAGTCAAAGTATCTAGATTCAGATTTAGATTCTTGTCAGGAGCTGAAGTACAAACTGAAAGCTATAAATTGCATCTTCGAGATTCCCAAAATTTGAAGGTGGACTAAGTCGTTATTAGTGGAAAATTAGTCCCACTGTTGGGCCTAAAAAGTGTTTTCTGCAGTTCTGGATACCCAGCTTCCCGAAACCTGTTTTGACAAAATCTTTGCAAAATAGGACTAAGTTGCCCAGCTTGGTGTAAGTGTCCCAATTGGCCTCAACATCAATTTATATAGGATTTTAGAGCCTCTTTGTATAACATTCTAGTATCCAAGATCATCTCTCGAACCCCTTTCATTTCTATTACAATTTACTTGCATTCTTAAGTCATTTGAGATTATGTTTTCAAACATCTTGCATTTCATTAGTTTTTCATTAATAATTTATCTCTATTTTTCCATTTGTTCCATTTATGACATTCTATTTAGAAACATTTCAATCCTATTAGCATTAATATTGAATAAAACCTTAGATTTATTTATTGGATATCTTTCTCCTTTTAGGTAAAAAACCCTAGAAGTGCAAGGAAGCCCTATTCGAAGAAAATCTACGGTTCATTTTGGTGAACCTGCCTTTAGAACATTTTTACTTCTGATTTCAAGTGTATTTTCATCCTAGGAATAACTTACATCAACATTGCATTAGTTTTTGCATTGTTTTGCATTCTAGGGTTTTCAAAATTGCATTAGTGAAAATCTCATATAGCTTGCATTTTTGCATAACATTTCATTAAAAATTCAAAAAAAAAATCTGCATTTTCATACTGTATCGACATTTGAATATCTAAAAATCAGAAAATTCCATTTAAAACTTCTAAA
The DNA here is from genome assembly GCA_007115665.2 of Sequoiadendron giganteum. Taxonomy (NCBI): domain Eukaryota; kingdom Viridiplantae; phylum Streptophyta; class Pinopsida; order Cupressales; family Cupressaceae; genus Sequoiadendron; species Sequoiadendron giganteum. Next base: position 238,185,008 of record CM021108.1, on the reverse strand, counting down.
AATTAATAAAAACATCACTGCTTGGACTAATTCGCCAGCCTAGGTGATTTAGTCTAGCTGCATATTTATCACTGCATTTTCTGTAATTTACTCTGCAATTTCTGCATTTTTGTGTTTCTTCCCATAATTTTAGTTATCAACATTTTAAATCTCTTTGTTGCATTGCATTTTCATCCACCCTACATTTAGAAAACTTTGCATGAGTGTTTGGTTCCCTATTGCTAATACCTTAGTGAGAAGAAGTTCAAGACTCATGGAATCTCACGATAATACACTCCTTGTAGATCTTGGGTTACCTAGAGCTTCCACTCCTAATATTGATAATAATACACTAGGCATGGAGAATATCCTTAGTAACTCTTTGCATTCAGGTAGTATGCTTCAAATTCACAAGGATTTAGTATACTTGCAACATCAACTGAGCCTTGACAACATTTTAGCCACCACAATTCCAACTATAGAAAACATCCATCGCATGCTTGATAGTGATGAAGGCCTAGACATTGTGAAACAAATAGTTGAGATATATCAATAACATTTTCCTTCCACCTCTAGTGTCTCTCAACCAGAAAATACTATGGTTAGCCAAGGAGGACCTCACACTCCTCCTTTCACAATAGCCTCCATACATACCTATACAACTCCTAATACCACCACCACAATGCAACAACTTAGTAATGTGATTCCTTCCTCGACTATTCCTACTAGCATCCCTCATTCCTATTTGGCATCACATGTTATATCTTCTTATACCTTACCATCCATGAAAATTCCATTCACTTGCCCTACCACTACATACACCCCATCACCACTTTCCCTTCCACCTAATACCACTTACATTGAACCTCTCATAACAAAACTTTTCCAAACTGTCTCATCCATGCAACAACAAATATCTACCATCAACCAAAATCAGAATGTCCTACCCACTTATTATGTTTTCAGCAACCCATTGTCCTTGGAAATATTGCAAACCCTGATGCCACAAGGAATAGAGATGCCTAGATTTGAGAAATATGGAGGGAAGGGAGATCCTTCTAACCATGTTAATGCCTACACCGCTTTATGTAGTAAATTTTTTCTTGATGATAAGTTAGAAAAATTGTTTCCTAGGAATTTAAAGGACACTGCCTTGGAAAGGTTTTCTTCTTTACCAAACAATTCAATTTGTTCATTTAATGTACTTGTTGATGCATTTATCAATCATTTCCAAGTGCATATGACTCCTGAGAAGACCTTGGCTGATTTGATGCAATGTAAGAAAAATAATGATGAAAAGATAACTGATTTTATCTCACGATATCAATCACTTTATTCCCAAATCAATGTCAAGATCCCTGACCCACATCTTCAAAATATGTTAATAGAAAACTTGCAAACTCAACTTCAAGAAAAACTCATTATGAAAAAATTCCCCTCTTTCATACACTTATGCACAACCCTTTATGATTATCACAATTCAATTAGTAGTTGAGATACAAGATCCACTTCTTGTCAAATTGAGAAATCTCAAACTGCCAACCAAAAACATTCCCAGCCATTTAGAAAGAAAAACAAAGGGTTCTTATAGTTCAACCCTCCTCAAAAACTAACTCAAACTATCAACAACCAAATAGTAGTTGTTAAAAATGCAATGCCTTTTAGTTATGGGGATCCAAAAAGATAACTCACACCTTTACTAGACACCCTTCATAACACAATGTCTCAAATTTTACAACAATAGATGATTACCTTACCTGCCATTCACGCACCCGATCCTACTAAGAATTTACCTCCAAACTTTAACTCCAATGTTTATTGCCATATTGACAGACAAAATGGAAATGACATAGAACAGTACAAGCATCTTAAACATCTTGTGCAAGACCTCATTGATTCTGACCATCTATCCATTGTAGGTGTTAATGATCAAGGCAATAATTTTTTTGCCCCTCTAAATCGAAACTTGCAAATTTTCACTAATCCAATGCCCAAACATAATATTTCATTTGTCAAAGCTAGTGAACCTACAAAGAATGATGTGATGAATGTTGCTAAAGATGATGAACATTCTAATCATATCCCGCATGTGACCCATGTTAATCCTATGGATGAAATGGTAGGTGTGATAGATGTTATCCTTCGTAAGGGCCAACCTAAGAAATATCTTGATATTACTTTCTCCTCTCAAGATATACTTAGAAATCTCCTTGATGGCCCTCTTTACATAGCCAACCATATCTATGACAATCCCACTAATGGGATACTAATAGATCCCACCTGTGGCGAGAACGTGATCATGGAGGAAGTTTTGGTATTACATGATCTTTATCAAGATGACTATGATAAACCAAAATCCTGGATCAAAACACACAATGGTTTTTCTTGCCCTACGATATGTTTGATCATCCTTACATTACAAATAGGCCCTAAAACATTGGATGTCACATTCTCCATCATCCCATAGTCAGTCCAGTTTTGTTTGATGCCAGAACATCCATGGCTTTGCTCAATGAAAGTTGTCCCTTCGGTTATTAACAAATGCTTAAAGTTTCCATTTGAAAATGACATATTCACTATCCACCATAGTGGATTTAACCCTTGTCTTCCAAAGGAAACTTTTCCTTAGAAGCCTTTTGGCCCAAACCCATGGAACCCATAATGCCTCGAAAAGATTTATTTTTCATTGCTTATCAAAAATTTAAAGCAAAGAAAATAACAGATTTGTCTCTTTGCAACATGTCCCCATCCACTTCAGAAATTCCCATCCTAGATGAAGCAATGATCCAACCTAAACAAGAACCCCACAACCAATCTCAACCAACACTTGACACTTCCCCAACATCATCCAAGAGACCACAAGATTGTGAAAGTAACTCCATCATGCCTCCTCATATAAAACAAATTTACAAAGAAAAGGAGAAAGTGGATGAACCACCTTCCATGGTTCATTTTGTTCCTCCCATTAGGGAGGAAAAGAAACCTATGGTTGACCAACCCACTCCTTCACAAACACAACTTGAAAAATGAATCAAAAGGAACAAAGGCACTAGGGAGTGTAGGCATAGACTTTGTGCCCTTGCTCACAAGCTACATAAAGAAGATGATAAAGAAAATCATAATCCACACTTGACAGAAGAAATGCATGATGAGCCTCCTCCCCAACCACAACCAACCAATCCTATACAACAATCACAACCAGAGGTACATTCTTCAACATACATCATCATTCATCCTCCTATTGTGATTAATCTAGATGACGATGATGAGATTTCTAAAATTGATGAAGAGGTGCATAATTATTTCAACACATTGTTTTCCTCTTCCATGAGCTTGCATGAAAATTTTCCTAGCACAAGTATTGACTTTGATACTAGTTCTGAAATTTTTGTTGTCCCTCTAGCCAACCGCTCGCCCTCACTTTACACTGAACAAGATTTGGAGGTAGATGAATTGCTGGATGGTGGACTTGCACTTTCCTTGCTAGTTTTTTTCATTTTATTTTGTGTGTTTTCATGTGTGTAATGTGTTGTAGCGTGATGTTTCTTTGATGTTCTCTCTTTGCAAAATTACTCTATTTATACCTTCATTCTTTTGTATGTCATGTATTTTTTTTTCTTTTTCTCTTTTCACTTTTGTTTTTCCTTCCTTTTGGGGATGACACAAGGCATTGAGACTGAAATGTCCCTTTCATGTTGACCCAAAAGGCCCCTTTTTATTTTTGTCTTTTTCTTATGTTTTCCTTTTGGGGATGATGCAAGGAATTGAGACATTCCATGTCTCTTTCATGTTGACCCAAAATATTTTCATTTTTCTTTTTCCTTTTCCTTTTCTCTTTTGGCATTTGTTTTCCTTTTAGGGATGATTCAAATCATTGAGAAACCCTATGTCTCTTCCACGTTGACCCAAAAAAATCTTTCTTTTTCTTTGTTTTTGGTCTCTTCATGTCATTCTTCAAGTTCTATGTATTTGGGGGATGATGACAGTTCTGAGCTCTCTCAAAACTTCGTAGCATTGAACATACTGAACCCAAATCCATAGATCCCTTATGTGTTTGGTGTTTTCATTTTGGGGGAAACCTCTTCACTTTCTTTTATTTTTCTTCACATTACACAACCTTACTCATAAACATATGACTTGGAATAAGGGCTTTCCAAGTTGGCTCTCATGTCTTTTCTTTATTTTTTCATTTTTCATTTTTCTACTTTAAATTAATTGTTCATAGTATGTGATGAGCCAAGTTTTTGGCTCATTTTGATCATGTTTTTATAAATAATTTTCTGTTTTTATTATGCTAAAACAAACATTCAGTCTGATTATAGGATAGGACATAAACCTTTTTATAACTTAAATATGATGAGTATATTCTGATAAAAAGTCCCATCATTATTATCTTTAATGTTTTATTAGTCTGATAAATACTTTATGGCTTTTCTGATCATAAAACCTTCCTGCAGCCTCTACTACCAAAACTTCCTGCAGCCATATCTGAAACAATGTTTGCCTTAATTTAATACTTAATGAATGAATAAATAAAAATAATGGTTTGTCTTAAATGATGAAGGTGTTTGAGCTAACCTTCTTCCTCAATAAAAAATGGTGAGATATTTTGCAGGAACCCCGATTGGAGGAAGGGAATTCAGTTTCCACTTGAAGAATGAAGACCAAATCCATGAAGATTGGTTCAATAGCAAAAGATGAGGAGACAATTTCAACTCATCCACCATGCAGGGGGAGTGTTCCAGAAATCTAGGCCAGGCATTTTGGAGTTGCATAAATCAAGGATGATGGCACTTTAAGGCTGTTAACCGATTTGACTTAGTTCTTCCATTGTCATTCATTCCCTTGCTTAAGTTAGTTAAATGTAATAAATGCCTCCCATTTTATAAGGGAAAGTTTGGTTAGTAGTTAGAGTCATTTTTCAATAAATAGCCCCTTCTTCAGAGAATGGGATGGAAGAAGTTAGTACTATAACACATTTTTCAGTTTCAGAAATTCAGCCAAGAGTTTGTGCTATGTACTTGTTTCCATCAAATCAATAAAGCTTATGAAGTTTTTCACGTAATTTGTTGCTTACTTTTGGCATTACCTAAGGGGACCCACTTAGGGAACTATCCATACTTTTATTCTGCAAGATAGAATAGCTGTATTTTCTTTCATAGAAGTAAAGTGACTGTTCCTACAACTGACAGAAAAATAGAGCTGTCAACTGTTCCTGCAGCCACTAGGCGCGGAGTAGTTTTATCTTTCAAGTTTTCATTTCCAAGCAAGTTATCCAGTAAAGTTATTTCCAGTAATTTAAATTTCAGCATGAAGCATTTTAGGAATCATGTATGTTTGGAAAGGTGATTAGCGCATATATTGTGCTGACCCATTTCAAGTTTACATCCCTGGGTTGATAATTAAATGAGGTTCTTTAGTGAGTTATAACTGCCAGTTGTGATGTTCAATCCCTGACTAGAGCAATTTATGTTCCTAGTTATTAAGCTGATTAAAGAACACTACATTTTTGCTGTCGTTGCCAGGGATGGTGTCAAACTAAGGACCTATTATAGGCATGCTAGTAAAGAGTTTAAGATTTCATTCTTAGTATTTTTAGTTAGAATTCTGCATTCCAACATCTCCATAAGTTAGTTCACTTTTGTTGTATGCATAGAAGAAGAGACCAATTTGGAAGATTCCTTCCAGGGAGCATAGATATTGAAGAAATTGAACCAAACCTATTCCAAGATGCCCCATATCTAGATGCTGGCCAAGACTTAGTTACCTCATCTTCTTCCTCTGAACAAAGCTTTAGCCTATCCGAAGAGATAGAATCAAATCATTCCCTTGCTCTTGTAGTTCCTCAACCAGGAGCTAATCCAAGAACACAACCAAGAATGGAAAATCCTATTTTTCCATTCCCAATCCCTGAACTGCATGACAATAATAACCTCAAGAACATCCCTACCTCAGTATTGCCAAAGTTCTATGGAATTATTACTAAGGACCCTCATACCTTCTTGTTTGAATTTGACATCCTTTGCAGAAGCTATGAGTATACAAGCTCAGGACACAAGCTAAAATTGTTTCCTTCTACTCTAAAGGAGGCAGCCTTGAGATGGTTCATGGGATTGGGAGCTAATGTAGCTAACACTTGGGATGAAATGAAGACTCTGTTCTTGGGAAAATATAAAGAATATTGTAGAGGAAATGATATGAGAGGAGATGACATCTTCAAAATGTCACAAAAGGAGGATGTGTAAGGAAACTCAGGTGCGGAAACAACTTCCTCCACTAATCTCTTAAGGAAAGTATGGTGCAAATTCATTTTAAACCCTTACAATTCCAGATTCGTTAATCTACTTAACAATGATATTGCAGCAATATACCATACATACAAAAAATAAAGAATGACACAATGAATTACCCTGGGGAAAACCTTTCGGTAAAAAACCCCAGCACTCCAAAACTTGCACAATGTATTATCTTCAACACAACGGTTACAACACACTTGCAATGTAAGTTCTTTCAGGAGATTTCCAACACTTGAGGATAAAATGCGGTAGCATCAAAATGTTCCAACAATACACTCACATCACTCATCTTCGCAACCCTAAAAAACACTTATATCATGCACTTCCCTTTTTAGGGCAACTTCCGAAGATAACTATATTAGGGTTTTTCGCTATTCTTTGTAGTAGTCATCTCATTGCAGGGGGGTTTGTCCCACTGGATTTTCCTTCTACCTTATTATTGCATTTGTACATGGGTACCTGATCAGGCCTAGTTGTCGGGACCCATTCATGATTTCTTGCATTCATCTTAGTTTTGGGTGCATGCTTATCTAGTCTCCCTAAGTTGCACTTATGGGGGGGTGTTAGTGTAATTAATATTTAATTACACTTGCATAAATTTACTTAGGTTGAGCTAATTTTAGGTCAACATTAGGGTTGCATACTTTGCTTTTATAAAGCAAATCATCTCATTGTAATATTGAATTCCTGAATAATATCATTTTGCACATTCGCATGCAAAGCTCTGCTTTTTAATGTTTTCTCTTCTGTGGAAGGTGTTTAGGTTTGCATGTATGATCTAGGGTTTCTAACATGGTATCAAAGCTATTGGAGGCTCTAACATGGTATCAAAGCCTTGACATGCAACCCCTTCTCAAATTCTGGAGAAATTCATTACAGAGTTCGTTCGGGGTTCCTCGTGGATTTTTTGCCTTGAGTTCATTTATGCAGGTCTTGGATCAGATCGGACATTTCCATTGGATTCAGAGCACTGGAAAAAGTCAGGTTTGACTTTTATTTTGTAGATTTTGGCCATGATTTGCCAGATCTGTGAGGGTTTCAAATTGGGTGTTTTTTTGCAAGCTCTGGAGGTCGCCGTCTTTTTGAAGTATTTTGAGCAGAAACGGAGTTCACCATTGCGTTCGCAGTGGCCAAAAACCCTAAGATTGCCTTTCGTTTCGTCGATTTTGACGAAGTTGATCCGGAAGGCAAATTTTTTTTGCCAGGAAAGCCGTACGGCCTCCCCAGCACACTTCACGAGGCATGGTTTTCGAAATTTTTTTAAAAAAATCAAGTTTTTTGGGATGCAGGCCAGCGCTCGCAGTGCAAATCCTGCCACCGCCGGGTGGCCACTAGGTGGCCACCCACCGGCCGCTCCGTCGAGTGGCGCTCAGCCCACCTGCCACCGGGTCCGCCCAGCCCCTGCGGCCCTTCTGCGCTCCACCCCGATAATATGGAGGACCGGTGGCTACCCGGCAGCCCCTGAGGGCTTCAATCTGTAGCGGCGATCGTATGGGCGACTAGGGGCTCCCCGCCAACCCCCTATCTGCTAGCCCCTAGTCGCATGCAGGACCAAGGGCCCATTTTTTTTAGCCCCCTAGGCTGCCTGCAGGCCTTCTAGGCCATTTTGGAGCACTTTTACAAAATCGGGCGTAATTTTTGCGTACGGTGTCCATTTTTTGCAAACGAGATACCGTTGAAAATATGATTCCGGTGCCAATCTATTCAACATTTTAGTTTTTATAGATTTTTCTCCAGATTTATTTTGCAGGTCCTTGAACTCAAATGTTCTTTTTTTCACTCCAGAGGGCATATCTTTTGACTCGGTAATCCTTTTTTCGCTATTCTTGCGGCATTGGAAAGCTAGTTCAGTCCTCTACACAGATCTGAGGTCTATTTTTATTTTTTGTTTATGCATGTTAGGCATTCTCTCCTTTTGTAGTCATTGGGGATTGTAATAAATGAACTAATATAAAGTTCCTTCGGGGGGGTTTCTTGCATAATAATCTTCATCGTGTTTTGATGGCAACTCACATGGGTTGTAATCTGATTTCTTAGTTTCTTTTGGCCATATTTTTTCTTAGCTTGACACATACCAGATTCATTTTGGTTCACACTTTAGATTGAGAGCCTATGGTTAGTGATCCGCATCGGATCCATCTCAGTTTGAGGGACACTAAATTTGTGGTTATTGTTCCCGAGTCTGTATTATACTTTTTCCCATGGAAGAGTTTCAGTCTTAGTTTTGGCATCGGTATCGAGATTCACAGCTTCTAGATTCTATAATCATCATATCATTTACTGTTGCTCTATGGATTCTAGGGTTATTCTAGTTTGGTGTTTTTGAGTGTTCCGTGGCATCGGGTCTGCTATCACATTATGATGATTCCAATATGGTTTCTTGTAGACAGAAGTATCTTTCCTTGCTTGCCAGATTGCGGTTCCAGTGTTACTCCACAGTGTTTTTCTAGTGCTTCTTTGTAGCAGTCATCTCATTGTAGGGGGAGTTGTCCCACTGGATTTTCCTTCTCTACCTCATTATTGCATTTGTACATGGGTACCTGATCAGGCCTAGTTGTCGGGACCCATTCATGATTTCTTGCATTCATCTTAGTTTTAGGTGCATGCTTATCTAGTCTCCCTAAGTTGCACTTATTGGGGGGTGTTAGTGTAATTAATATTTAATTACACTTGCATAACTTTACTTAGGTTGAGCTAATTTTAGGTCAACATTAGGGTTGCATACTTTTCTTTTATAAAGCAAATCAACTCATTGTAATATTGAATTTCTGAATAATATCATTTTGCACATTCGCATGCAAAGCTCTACTTTTTTATGTTTTCTCTTCTGTGGAAGGTGTTTAGGTTTGCATGTATGATCTAGGGTTTCTAACATGGTATCCATTTTGCACATTCGCATGCAAAGCTCTGCTTTTTTATGTTTTCTCTTCTATGGAAGGTGTTTAGGTTTGCATCTATGATCTAGGGTTTCTAACACACATACTGGTCTACAATCTGCCATGCTGAACCTGTCCAACACACATTTCACATACTTACTCTGACTCAACCAAAGTTATCTGTTAGACCTATCTCTACTGATTTCCATACCCAAGATATACCTTACTGCCCCAAGATCTTTCATCTCAAACTGTGTTGACAACTGAGATTTAAAATCAGAAATCATACCCTTACCCTTCCCAAACAGCAACATATCATCAACATATAATGCAACAATAAGAAGGCGATCATTTTCAACTTTCAAATAAACACAATGATCTGATTTCGATCTTACAAATCCAATTGACAACACAAAGGCATCAAACTTAAGGTACCACATCCTAGGAGATTGCTTCAAACCATATAGAGATTTCTTTAATCTGCAAACTAAGGATTCATTACCTTTAACAATGTAGTGCTCAGGCTGTGACATATAAATCTCTTCCTCCGAATCACCATGAAGGAAAGTTGTCTTCACATCCATCTGTTCTATCTCTAAATCATATGATGTAGCAAGAGATAACAAAAATATAATGGATGTCAACTTTGCAACAGGAGAGAATATTTCACCATAATCTATTCCCTCTACCTGTGAATACCCCTTTGCAACCAATCTAGCTTTGTACCTTTCAACACTGCCATCTGCACAAAATTTCTTCTTGAACACCCATTTACAGCCAACAGATTTTCTCCCTTTAGGCAAAGGTACAAGGTCCCAAGTTTTTTTTTCTCCAATGAAGCCATCTCATCATCCATAGCCTCAATCCAAGAACCTGCATCTTCCATGCCCAAAGCCTCTTTCACAGATCTAGACTTATCAGTGTTAGTAATCAAAGCAAAAGCACAACTGGAATCTAACATAGAATAACCAAACCTTTCTAGTTGCTTTCTTTCTCTCATGGATCTCCTTAAGGGATGAGGTTGAGGTTGTTCTTCCTCTTCTTCCAAACTATCAGAGTTGCTAGAGCTCTCCTCATCATTAGACCCAACATGGTCTCTTTGTTCAGTCTTCTCAGGGGTAGGAGGAAACTGAACATCTTTTTCCTTTTCTTTTTCATCTGGTTGTAGCACAATAGGAGAAGATGTTAGCACTCTGAAAATAACATTTCTACTATGCAACACCTTACTAGTCATAGGATTCCAAAGCTTGTATCCTTTCACACCAATACTGTATCCGATGAAAATACATTTGACAGCTTTGTTTTCCAACTTAGATCTTTTCTCCTTTGGAACATGTGCATAAACTTCACAACCAAAAACACGAATATGTCTAATTGAAGGCTTCTTACCAGACCACACCTCCATGGGTGTCTTACCAAAAAGAGCTGATGTAGGAGATCTATTAACTAGATAGCAAGCAGTGGCAATATCTTCGGCCCAAAACCTTTGTTCTAGGCCAGCTCCACTAAGCATACTCCTAGCCTTCTCCATCAGTGTCCTGTTCATTCTCTCTACAACTCCATTTTGTTGCGGGGTGTAAGGAGTTGTCTTATGTCTCTCGATTCCTCGTTCTTTATAGAACTATTCAAACTCTATGGAACAAAACTCACCACCATTATCAGTTCTCACACACTTGATTCTTTTACCAGTCTAATTCTGTACGAGAGCCTTAAATTCCTTGAACCGACTAAAAACCTATGTCTTACTTTTCAGGAAATATATCCAAGTCCTTCTACTATAATCATCTATAAAAGATACAAAATATACAGAACTGGAGATAGAAGGAACTTTTACAGGACCAAAAACATCAGAATGAATAAGATCCAAAAGTCCAAAAGACTTGTGAGAACTGGAGTAGAATTGAACATGATTTTGCTTACCATAAACACAGTGTTCACAAAAATCGAATTCGAGATTACAATCATTTAGCCCCTCAACGAGATTTTTAGTTTTCAAGGTCCTAAGACCCTTCTCACCAATGTGGCCAAATCTCATATGCCACAACATTGTCTTTTCTGTAGGAAGCTTGCCTTCCAAAGTGTTTGCACCCTTAGGCACACTTACTGCACTACCATCAGAACCCATTGCCATAGTCTTCTTTACTGCTCGTTCAGATGGTGGGGATGAAGTGATAGCCACTCTCTTCTTTGAAACAAAAGAAATATTGCACTAAGCAATGCATGCATCAAGCTGAAACAAATTACCTCTCCTAGTACCTTTAGTGAGCACCGTAGAACCTCTCATCATCTTGCATCCATCTTTCGAAAAAACAACTTGCACACCTACATCATTCAACATACTTACAGATAATAGGTTTCGTGCCAAACCCGAAATGTGCATAACTCCGTTGATTCCCTTTACTTGTCCATCAGGAAATTTGATAGTGACCCTTCCATGTCTAACTATCTTTAGGTGGGAATCATCACCCAAGTACACCTTTCCACCATCAAACTCTTCATATTTTGAGAACCAGTTTCGATGAGAGGTCATGTGAAAAGAAGCACCCGAGTCTACCAACCACACATCATCAGATGCATGGGCTTCCAAAGCTACAATAAAAGCATCTCCATCTTCTTGAGATTTTTTAGAAGCTGAATCTAAGCCTTTCTTCTTCTTCTTCGGTTCTTTGCAGTCCCTCCGGAAGTGCCCAGATTTATCACAGTTCCAACATTTTTCCTTGGACTTTCCAGGAGTCTTAGAACTCCCACGGGATTTGGATCTGCCCTTCTTTGACTTATTGTCATTCTGCTTTCCTTTGTCATTGGATCTCCCGCTAACAACAAGGGCTTCCTTAGATGAATCCGAAGTCTTTCTTCGCATCTCCTTAGATAGCAGTGAAGACACCACATCATCCATACAGAATGTGACTATAGTACTTCCAAGAGCCATCATAAGATGGTCCCACGAATCTGGCAAGGAATAAAGCAGGGTCATACATCGATCCTCCTCCTCAATCTTGGCACCGGATGATGCCAACTATGTAATCAATAAATTGAATGCGTTGAGATGATCAGTGATGGATCCACCTTCCTCCATTCTTAAATAGTACAACTTCTTTCTCAGGAACAACTTATTCACCAGAGATTTGGCCTGATACATAGACCCAAGCTATTTCCACAAAGAATTTGCAGTAGTCTCATCAAGAACATTCAAAAGAATGGCATCTGCTAGACAGAGTCTGATGAGACCCTTAGCCTTCCGATCCTTGATATCCCAATCCGCTTGAGGTATCGCTATAGGTTTCACATCAAGTGAAGTAGCCTCCCATAGGTCGCGGACTTCAAGCATGTCTTGCATCTTGAGTTTCCACAACTCTAAATTAGTGCCATTAAATTTCTCCACCTCCATTCTACTGTATGAGGAACTTGCCATCTCAATTTGCAAATAAGATTCAGAATGCTCTGCACAAAAAAACTCCCACTCAACTTGAGATTAGCTCAAAAAACCCTATCGAACAACTAGGATCAAAAGTTGATCAGGCTCTGATACCAATTGTAAGGAAACTCAGGTGCGGAAACAGCTTCCTACACTAATCTCTTAAGGAAAGTATGGTGCAAATTCATTTTAAACCCTTACAATTTTAGATTCGTTAATCTACTTAACAATGATATTGCAGCAATATACCATACATACAGAAAATAAAGAATGACACAATGAATTACCCTGGGGAAAATGTTTCGGTAAAAAACCCCAGCACTCCAAAACCTGCACAATGTATTATCTTTAGCACAATGGTTACAACACACTTGCAATGCAAGTTCTTTCAGGAGATTTCCAGCACTTGAAGACAAAATGCGACAGCATCAAAACATTCCAACAATACACTCACATCACTCATCTTCGCAACCCTAAAAAATGCTTATATCATGCGCTTCCCTTTTTAGGGCAACTTCTAAAGATAACTATATTAGGGTTTTACCATTCTTTGAGAAAATAGGAACCCCACTATCGTGGAAGAGTGTACAGTACTCAACTTTATCAGTTGTCACATGTCTTCACCCGTCATTGAATCTTCTAGACATAGCTCTTATGTGTCATAGGAATCCGTCATAACCATTTCAGCCATGATCTCCTTACACATAATTCAAGATGCCGACACATCAAGTGGAGTGTCACATCAACATGCCAACTAGACATGTACACTCACACTTAATTACATTATTTGCAAGAAATACACTTTACAAAAAAAATAATAAGAATAGGAATTATCCAAGGTTGAGACACCTTATTTCTAACAGGATGAAACCTTGGAGGATTATGTGTCAAGGTTCTTGTTTAGTGTGCAAAAGAATAGTCATCATGAGTTGAATGAGGAATCTCAAAAACTTCTCTTCTTGAGAGGAGTTAATGATACTTGCATGGAGGCCCTTGACCTCATGGCAGGAGGTGATGTCACCCAAAGCGATTGGGATGATATCAAGAAAATCTGTCTCAATTACTCCAGAGCAGCTATAAAGAAGGGAAGAGGGTTTAGACCCTCTTCTATAAAAGGAAGTGGCTCTAGAATATCTAAAGGGGAGATTACTAATCTCTTGTCTAACTTCAAGTAGGATATCATCAATGATGTAGCCACTCAATCGGATACAATGCAGGCTAAAAGGAAGAAAGAAGAAGCTAAGGCAATGTTAGCTGAATATTGCCCCCATTGTCGACAAAGGAAGAAAGACTGCCAATGCAAAATAGTGGCTAATTTGGAGGTACAACATCTCCCTACTGAGTTCAAAACCATTGAAGGAGAGGAGGAAGTGTTCGTTGTTGCTCAGCGCAGGCCATGGGCCCCAAGACAAGGTATGCCTCAGGACCCTTTTCAAAAATTTGGTTCATATAATAGTCAATGGCAAAACCAGTACCCTCCATACTATGGGGCATACTCCCAACCTTAGTGGAATAACCCTTGGCCAAATGCCCAGCAAAACCGTTGGCAATCACCATAGCAAAATTATTGGTAGCCTCCGCAAGGGAATTGGTAGCAGTCTAACCAATGGAGAGGAGGCCAGCAATGGTCAAATCCATCCACTGGTTTCCTACAGCAACCGCAGCAGCAATCCATTATGCCACCTCCTACAGCTAATGAAGGTCAGAATCCAAAGCCAACCCAACTACTTGCTCAGGCAGCACCCAATCCAAATAACCAATAGCAGTAGCAACAGTAGCAACAAGTATATTTTACTGATCCTAATCTTCAGCCTACCTATGCTCTCAACCTGAATAATATCAATTTACATTCAGGAACTGTGCTTCCCACACCATCTCCTCCCATAATCTCAAAATTGCCATCTGAGGAGACTGACCAAGAAGAAGATACCAATGACCAAGCCCAACCAAATGAGCTAATTCAGATTCCAACATTACCTAAGGCATCTGATAAAGTGTTCCCTCCTTTCCCACAAAGGTTGGAAGGTGAGAAAGCAAAAAAACAAGAGGAACCTACCTTTGACATCCTTGACCAGCTAAAGCATATATGTGTGAAAATTCCCTTGTTCCAAGCAATCAAAGAGGTACCTATCTATAGCAAAGCCATCAGGGAGGCATGTTTGAAGAAATCAAGGAGGAAAAAGAAAGACCCTCAAACTGTCCATGTCATAGGTCAACTCTCTGATTTAATGTTAGGGAAGCTTACCATCCCAAAATATTTAGACCTAGGCAGTCCTATGGTGGAGATCATTATTAATGGGTTGCAGATTAAGAATGATTTAGTGGATCTTGGTGTAGCTATCAATGTCATGACAAAGAACCTAGTTGTAAAACTTAATATTTCTGACCTAAGGGCTACACCTACAATATTACAGCTTGCTGATAGCTCAACTGTCAAACCTGATGGGGTAGTTGAAACCTGGTAGTCACCTTGGATTCCTAGGAGTATCCTGCTGACTTTATGGTCTTATCTCCAAAGGCATCATTGGGGGGATACCCTGTCATACTAGGAAGGCCTTGGTTGGCTACTGCTGATGCTTACATTGGTTGTAGGTCAGGTAACATGACAATATTTGATGGGTATAGCACAAATAAGCTTACCCTCTATTCTCTAGCCCAGCCCCAACTTGAGTCTGGAGAGGCCGTTTGGCCAGATTTGGGAGAAGAGGAGGAAGTGAATTATGTGGCCAATTTAATGATGATTATCAGAGAGCTTTTTGTTGCACAAGAAGAAGAAGAAGATATACTATCCAATATCCTGCTGAATAACTATGGTACCAAATACTTTCATTGTGAAAAAAATCCATGCTCCTTGCAAACCATTCTTCCTCCATCTGCATCAGCCCATTATCCTACAGCAACTGACTGCTTACACACCTTGCTACCCCACGAGGTAGAAATTTCATTTCTACCTGAGGTATCTATGGTTGATTTAACCTCTCAAGTTGAGTTAGCCATAGGAAAGACCTTGAGTATCAATAAAAACCTCACCAGAGAGCAACAAGAATCTATGGTCAAAATGCTTACCAGTCATAAGTCAGCTTTTACTTGGGAATATGGTGACATGAAGGGTTTAGACCCAAAACTCTGCATACATCACATATTCATTAATAGTGAGTTCAAACCTATCGGGTAGCCTCAAAAAAGAATCAATCCAGCTTTGAGAGAGATTGTTAAAGAAGAATTACAGAAAATGTTAACAGCTGGCTTTATCTACCCAATCTCAGATAGTCAGTGGGTTTCCCCATTGGTTATTGTTTCTAAGAAAGGAGGAAAATGGAGAGTATGTGTAGATTATAGAGAGCTTAATTTGGCAACAAAGAATGATTACTTCCCTCTTCCATTCATTGATCAAGTTCTAGATAATTTAGCTGGGAAAAAGTACTTCTCATTCTTGGATGGTTTCAACGGGTACAATCAAATCAAGATTGCTCCTGAGGATCAAGAAAAGACTACTTTCACATGCCCTTGGGGAATGTTTTCCTACTCAGTTTTGCCTTTTGGTCTCTGTAACGCGCCTGCAACTTTTCAGAGGGCAGTCATAAGTATTTTCTCAGACATCTCATATGATTGCATGGAAATATACATAGATGACTTTACTGTTTATGGTGAAACATTTGAAGAAGCTAAGACCAACTTGAAAAAAGTACTACAGAGATGTGAAGATCATAATCTATCGTTGAATAGTCAAAAGTGTTTCATGTTGATGCAGGAGGGAATAGTGCTTGGTCACTATATTTCTGTTGTAGGAATACAGGTTGATCCTGCTAAGATTGAGGTCATCTCTAATCTACCCTTTCCTACTAAGCAGAAAGAATTAAGAAGCTTTCTAGGCCATGCTGGATACTATAGAAGATTCATCAAGGACTTTAGCCAAATAGTAGGCCCTTTATACAGCATGTTGAAGAAGGATGCAGATTTTTCTTGGACCGAAGAATGTGAAAAAGCATTCCTTGATTTAAAAGTTTCCCTTACATAGGCACCTATTTTGAAAGGACCTGATTGGTCACTTTCATTTCATATTCATATAGATGCATCAGATTATGCCATTGGAGCCGTGTTAGGGAAGAAGGATGGTTCAACAGAACATGCATTCTACTACATAAGCAAAAATCTGCAAGGGGCTGAGCTAAACTAAACTGTTACAGAAAAATAGATGTTAGCAATCATCTATGCCCTCAATAAATTCAGGCATTACATCACAGGTTATCAGATATTTGTCCACACTGATCATGCAACAATCTGATATCTCATGAACAAAAGCTCAATAGTCGGGAGACTGGAAAGATGGTTGTTGCTGATGCAGGAATTTGACATTACAATTGTGGACAAGCCAGGCAAAGCCAATGTAGTTGCTGATTTCCTTTCTAAAATTCAAAGGCAAGATGACTCTGCATTTATTGAAGACTCCTTTACTAATGAGCACCTATTTGCAATCAAGGTTATTCACCCATGGTATGCTGATATAGCAAATTATCTGGCTGTAGGAAGAACTCCTCCTCAATTCTCCCCTAAAGAAAAGAGATTATTAGTAGAGAAAAGTTTTAACTTTTCTTGGATTGCAGATTGCATGTTTTATACAGGTCCAGATCAAGTTATGAGGAGACGTGTATAAGAAGAAGACACTCATGATATATTGTATGCAAGCCATGATGAGCTGTGTGGTGGACATTTTGCTGCCAAAAGAACAACAACAAAAATTTTAAATACTAGTTACTATTGGCCAACTTTGCATAGAGATGCAGCCAAATAATCCAGGAGATGTGACAGATGCCAAAGGATGGGAAGACCAACTCGCTCTAATGAGATGCCTCTATTTCCACAAGTTTTTTTTGTACCCTTCGACAAATGGGGACTGGAGTTTGTAGGACCAATTGATCCACCTTCCAATGGTAAGTCCTACATCCTTGTATGCACAGATTATGTGAAAAAATGGGTAGAAGTTAAACCTATGAAGCATGCTAGGGATAATAAAGTGGCCGAATTCCTGTATGAGGAAATATTCACCAGGTTTGGTGTCCCTAGGGAAATAGTGACAGATCAAGGAGCACAATTCACTTCTACAATTATCACAGCCTTAGTAAATGAATACAATATATGTCACAGGAAATCAACTCCTTATCATCCCCAGGCTAATGGCCAGGTTGAAGTCACCAATAGGGACATAGAGGCCATTCTGACTAAAACTGTAGATTTGCATAGAAAGGACTGGGCCGCAGGGTTACCAGAAGCTATATGGGCCTACCGAACTACTTGGAAGACTGCTACAGGATGTACACCTTTTCAAATGGTGTATGGTAAAATAGTTGTGATGCCAATTGAATTCAAACATAAGACTCTAAGAACAGCATTAGAGATGCAAATGGATTTAACAACTGCACAAAGGGATAGAGTCATGCAGCTCAATGCACTGGATGAGCTCCGAAAGAATGCCCTGCAACACACAAAGATGATACAAAATCAGCGAATAAGGTGGCATGATAAGTACATCAAGGAAAAGAAATTCAAAGCAGGAGATTGGGCTCTACTTTATGACTCACGGTATAAGGACAATGTAGGGAAATTGCAAACCAGATGGTTGGGTCCATATGAGATAGAAGAGGTATTCACCAATGGTGTTGTTCAATTAAGGACCATTGATGAAGTCCGGTTCAAGCTATTAGTCAATGGGCATCGCCTAAAGCTCTATTTTAAACCCATTGACAAGGAAACATTTCTGAAATAGTTCGAAATTAAGCAGGACAGCAATGATCCTACAACCAAAGGAATTGAGCCTAGGCTCAATTTCCCAGGCCATGCATAAAGTGCATATAAAATCATAATAAAGGGGTTATCTTTTAAGATCCCCATTCCATCCCATTCCATTTCATCACATCATCCACAATCCGTACTCACTCTCTCTTTTCCACATCATCCACCTGTCATTCCCATATCATCCACGTTTCTCCATGTCACCTATTGCAATGAAGAAGGAGGTCACATCAGATAATTATGGTGATTCTCTCCAGGTACACTCCACTTCACTTTAAGATAGTTTAAGTTACTTTATTTATTGCATTTAATTTAGTATTAATTAGCGCAAAAAAATTTCCTATATGGTTGCCATTTCCTTCGGCTCGTTTGCACGATTGAGCACGCTTCTTTATGATTTAACTTCTTCCACATCACTGACAAAATCTTGTCCCATCTATTGTCACGCACCCCCAATATTTGGAAATTGTAATTAATAATCAGATAGTCTTTCCTTCCTATCATAATGAACCTGAATGTATTCCAATTATCCATGATTACTCTCTCCCTCCAAAAGATTGCATGATTATATTGTTTTCCCTATTTTTCTGTCACTTTTGAAAAGTAGTTCAAAAGTTTCGATTGAGGGCAAGGGCAAGGTACTGAAGAATTGTAGAAGATTCAATAGTTGGGCTACAGGGAGTTCAGCTGAAAAAAGACCCAGGTGAGGAAAAGCCAAGGAAATGGGAGGACAGCCGATTCGGCATGAGCCTATAGACCATAGTATCCTATTACAGGACGTGTTTCATGTGCCACTATTCAGACAATATGGGTGGCTCAATTACTTCCTGAAGCTCAGGACTTTCAATACAGACATTGCAGCGAAATTTACGAGGACATTTCAGGATGGAGAAGCAAAAGTTAGGGGCATAACAGTCAATGCATCAATTGACATAATTGCTGAGATTACGGGGTTACCACAGGTCGAAGAACCATTTCCCAGAGGTAGAGATGCAAGAAGCACCAGGGCTGAGTTCACTCAACCTAATGATCCTCCTCTGTGAGTGAATAAGCAAGGTATGCAAAGAATGAGTATGCCGCAGGACTGGGTGTCACGGGCAGGGTACATAATCAAATACATAATCTGTGAAGGTAGGTTTTTAGTCCTACATTCTCATCATTTTAAACTCTTGTCTTATTTACACCATGGACTATTGATGAATGTTCCCGACTTCCTTTATAACTTGCTATCCAACAACACTTATAACAGAAGTTTTGAAGATAATAGATGGCAAAGGCTGGATGTAATGAGAGCTCACTTCTGGAGTTTTCAGAATGGCGAATGTAGGTAGCAACTGAGTGTAGATCTGATAGAGTTTTCCATAAGAAGGAATGCTAGACTTGCTAAAGGGTCCAACAAGTAGTTGGCTGAGGGGAGTGATGAGCCAAGGTTTTGGCTCATTTTGATCATGTTTTTATAAATACTTTTCTATTTTTATTATGCTAAAACAAACATTCAGTCTGATTATGGGATAGGACATAAACCTTTTTATAACTTAAATATGATGAGTATATTCTGATAAAAAGTCCCATGATTATCTTTAATGTTTTATTAGTCTGATAAATACTTTATGGCTTTTGTGATCATAAAACCTTCCTACAGCCTCTACTACCAAAACTTCCTGTAGCCATATCTAAAACAATGTTTGCCTTAGTTTAATACTTAATGAATGAATAAATAAAAGTAATGGATTGTCTTAAATGATGAACGTGTTTGAGCTAACCTTCTTCCTCAAGAAAAGATGGTGAAATATTTTGCAGGAACCCCGATTGGAGGAAGGGAATTCAATTTCCACTTGAAGAATGAAGACCAAATCCATGAAGACTGGTTCAACAACAAAAGATGAGGAGACGATTTCAACTCATCCGCCATGCAGGGGGAGTGTTACAGAAATCTAGGCCAAGCATCTTGGAGTTGCATAAATCCAGGATGATGGTGCTTTAAGGTTGTTAACCGATTTGACTTAGTTCTTCCATTGTCATTCATTCCCTTGCTTAAGTTAGTCAAATGTAATAAATGCCTCCCATTTTATAAGGGAAAGGTTTGTTAGTAGTTAGAGTCAGTTTTCAATAAATAGCCCCTTCTCCTTTAGAGAATGGGCTGGAAGAAGTTAGTACTGTAACACATTGTTCAGTTTCAGAAATTCAGCCAAGAGTTTGTGCTATGTACTTGTTTCCATCAAATCAATAAAGCTTATGAAGTTTTTCACCTAATCTGTTGCTTAATTTTGGCATTACCTAAGGGGGCCCACTTAGGGAACTGTCCATACTTTTATTCTACAAGATAGAATAGCTATATTTTCTTTCATAGAAGTAAAGTGACTGTTCCTGCAGCTGACAGAAAAATAGAGTTGTCAACTGTTCTTGCAGCCACTAGGTGCAGAGTAGTTTTATCTTTCAAGTTTTCATTTCCAAGCAAGTTATCCAGTAAATTTATTTCTAGTAATTTAAATTTTAGCATGAAGCATTTTAGGAATCATGTATGTCTGGAAGGGTGATTAGTGCATATATTGTGCTGACCCATTTCAAGTTTACGTCCCTAGGTTGATAATTAAATGAGGTTCTTTAGTGGGTTATAACTGCCAGTTGTGATGTTCAATCCCTGAGTAGAGAAATTTATGTTCCTAGTTATTAAGTTGATTAAAGAACACTATAGTATGGTGTTTGAAAATTCCTTTAAAGTGGGGGCATACATTGGCATTATTCATTTGCACTTTTTTTTATTTTTTCTTGGTTCTTAGTGTAGCCTTGTTATTTCATACGTCGTGTTTGTCACTTTGTGGATGACATTGGGCATAATGACCTTCATGAATGTGATATATCTTAGCATATTACATTCCTCTTAGTGGGTTGATGTGACACAATGCATCCCCTAAGTTTCAAATTTTCTATTCTTTGATTGGTTCTCTCTTTGATACATTAGGCATAATGTTCCCTAAGTTAAATACCTCGCATGAACTAAGAAAGACTCCTTTGAACATTCCTGTACATGTTACATTTTACATTTTTTATATGGCCACCTTGCATAACACAATTGCATGTCTGTGGTTTCATCTTGTTTGTTCATGAGCTCCCATCATATGAAGTTTAGCATGTCTCATAAAACTTGAAATGTAATTTTATTTTGTGGCACCTTATTAAAGTTATCAAGAGGTATAACATTGGTATGGTTCAAGCGAGAATCCCAACCAATGGCAGTACTTTCCCCATAGCCACCTACCTATGTGTGAGTACATACCAACCATGAGTGTATGTTTATAATCTTTTTAGGCCTTCTCACCTGACGAACAACCATGAGTTCTGTCACCTCAGAGTGAGTATACATTTTTTGGACAAACAACCTATATTTGATCCATAACAAGCTGGACAATCGATTGAAGCTTGATTTGACTTTCTCTTTACCTTTCCTTTCATTCTTTCACATCACTTTCTTGTGTGTTCCTTTGGGCTAATTTTTGGCTTGCCATGGGATCTTGATCATCGGGGCTTGAGCATCCCTCTTGATTGTCATCTTATCTTTCCAGCATGGGTACATTTGGGATCATTCTTGATCTGCATGTTTGGATAATTTAGTGTGCGTTTGAAGTAAGTTCATCCTCTCACTAAAGTGGGGGCTAAATGTAACATAGAAAATGTATCCTTGGACATTTTCATGCTCAGTTGGGCCTTTCATATGGATATTGGCCTGATTTTTCATAGATTTAATGTTGTAATGTAGCCAACACATTCACATTACACCTTCAACTCTTGTAAATCAATAAAAATCTTATGATGTCTTGTAAAGGTTTTGTGAAGTGTTGTAACCCACTTTCACACTTTCCTAGGACCCTTTTATTATAATTCACCTAAATAACCTATTTTTATCACTTACCAAGCCTTAATTCAAAGTTTTGTAAGGAGTTGTAACAAAATCTCACACTTTTCTAGGCTTATCATATAACTTGACCCTTTCTTATGTTTAAATGGCCCCTTAATGCACTTATAGGTCATACTAAACTATTTTTTGGAGAATAATCATGTTAAAAATCATTAAATGCTCTTTAATTTCCTACACCCAGTAAAATTTCCCTCGTGGGACCAAGTCGCCACTTGGGGCGACTTAGTCCCATTTGGCTTAAAAATCAAAATTATTTTATAATTCTGGCAGGATATTATTCTCTAGACCTTGAGATCGGCCTGTGATGAGGTATTTTATGGAATTAGGGCACAATAATGTATAAATAAAGGGTTTTCCTCTCATTTCACCCTCCAACATCTCATGATCAAGCTATCTTCAAGCATCCAAGGATTCAAATATTCTAAGCATTTTCAAGCATTCATCCATTGGAGCATCTGCTTGCATATATTTAGATTTCTACTTCAAGGGTTTAGTGAGTTGTAGCATTTTCATGTTGTTCATTCATCATTCTCTTTCCATTTCATTTCATTCTCAAGGGTTTGACTAAGGCAAACCCCTATTCTCTAACCCTTAACATTTTTTTCCCTTTTTTCATGTGTGTTTTACAGGTCTTGTATGCAGATTTCTAAGAGAGAAAGGTGTTAAAAGGTGTCAACATCTCATCAATATCATTCAAAGTGGAAAAACCCCTAAAAGAAGCTTGGAGATCACCCATAGGTCAAAGTCTATAGATTCAGATCCAGATTCTTGTCAAGAGCTAAAGTACAGACTGAAAGCTACAAATTGTATCTTAGAGATTCTTGAAAGATGAAGGTGGAATAAGTCACCATCATTGGAAAAAATTTCCCACTGTCGGGCCTGAAAAGTGTTTTTTGTAGTTCTAGATACCCAGTTTCCTGAAACCTGTTTTGACATAATCTCCTTGAAATAGGACTAAGTTGCCCAGCTTGGCATAAGTATCCTAGTTGGCCTCAACAAAAAATTATGTAGGATTCTAGAGCCTCTCTACATCACATTCCAATTTTCTAGGTGCACCTCTCCAACCCCTTTCATTTCTATTACAATTTACTTGCATTCTTAAGTCATTTTAGATTATGTTTTCAAACATCTTGCATTTCATTAGTTTTTCATTTGTCTTTTTTCATTTTATTGCATTTAGGACATTCTATTTAGGCACATTTCAATCCTATTAGAATTAATATTGAATGAACCCTTAGATTTATTTGTGGGATATCTTTCTCCTTTTAGGTGAAAAACCCTAGAAGTGCAAGGAAGCCCTATTCAAGAAAAATCTATGGTTCATTTTAGTGAACCTGCCTTTAGAACATTTTAACTTTTGATTTCAAGTGCATTTGAATCCTAGGAATAGATTACATCAACATTGCATTAGGTTTTGCATTTTTTTTCATTCTAGGGTTTTCAAAATTTCATTACTGAAAAGCTCATATAGCTTGCATTTTTGCATAACATTTCATAAAAAATTCTAAAAAGAAAAATCTACATTTTCATACTGTATCTACATCTGAAAATCTAAAAATCATAAAATTCCATTTAAAACTTCTGAAAATTGTTAAAAACATCACTACGTGGACTAATTCGCCACCCTGGGTGAATTAGTCTAGTTTCATATTTATCACTTCATTTTCTAGAATTTACTCTGCATTTTTTGCATTTCTGCTTGTTGTTTTTGTATTTCTATGTTGCTTTCGAGAATTTTAGTTATCAACATTTTAAACATCTTTGTTTTCATGGCATTTTCATCCACCCTACATTTAGAAACCTTTCCATGAGTGTTTGGTTCCCTATTTATAATACCTTAGTGAGAAGAAGTTTGAGACTCATGGCATCTCATGATAACACACTCATTATAGATCTTGGGTTATCTAGAGCTTCCACTCCTAGTATTGGTAATAGTACACTAGGCATGGAGAATACCCTTAGTAACTCTTTTCATTAAGGTAGTATGCACCTTGAACATAAGCTTGATGATATCCCACAAGAAAAGCTCAGTCAAATTCATGAGGACTTAGTACACTTGAAACATCAATTGAGCCTTGACAACACTTTAACCACCACAATTCCAACTATAGAAAACATCCATCACATGCTTGACAATGATGAAGGAATAGACACTATGAAATAAATAGTTGAGATATATCAAAAACATGTTCCTTCCACCTCTAGTGTCTCACAACTAGAAAACATTATGGTTAGCCAAGGAGGACCTCACACTCCTCCTTCTATAGTAGCCTCTATACCTACCTATACAACCCATAATATCACCACCACATTGCAACAAGTTAGTAATGTTATTCCTCCCTCGACTATTCCTGCTAGGATCCCCCATTCCTATGTGGCATCACATGTTCTATCTTCTTCTACCATACCATCCATCAACATTCCATTCACTTTCCTTACCACTACATACACCCCATCACCACTTTCGCTTCCACCTCATACCACTTACATTGATCATCTCATAACACAACATTTCCAATCTATCTCATCCATGCAACAAAAAATATCTACCATCAACCAAAATCAGAATGGCCCACCCACATATTATGTTTACAACAACCCATTGTACTTGGAAATATTGTGAACCCCGATTCCAAAAGGAAGAGAGATGCCTAGATTTGAGAAATATGGAGTGAAGGGAGATCCTCCTAACCATGTTAACGCCTACACTGCTTTATGTAGTGACTTTGTCCTTGATGATAAAATGTTAGCAAAACTATTTCCTAGGACTTTAAAGGACACTACCTTGGAATGGTTTTCTTCTTTACCAAACAATTCAATTCATTCATTTAATGAACTTGTTGATGCATTTATCAATCATTTCCAAGTGCATATGACTCCGAAGAAGGCGTTGTCTGATTTGACGCGATGTAAGAAAAATAATGATGAAAAGATAACTGATTTTATTTCACAATATCAATCGCTTTATTCACAAATCGATGTCAAGATCCTTGACCCACATCTTCAAAAGATGTTTATAGAAAACTTGAAAACTTAAATTTAGGAAAAACTCACTATGATGAAATTCCCCTCTTTCATGCACAACCCTTTGCGATTATTACAATTCAATTAGTATTCTAGATACAAGATCCACTTCTAGTCGAATTGAGAAATCTAAAACTGGGCCAACCAAAACAATTCCCAACCATTTAGAAAGAAAAACAAAGGGTTATTATAGTTCAACCCCCCTCAACAACCAACTCAAACTATCAACAACCAAATAGAAAATGTTAAAATTGTGATGCCTTTTAGTTATGGAGATCCAAAAAGACATTTCACACCTTTACCAAACACCCTTCATAACACAATGTCTCAAATTTTACAGAAAATGATTACCTTACCTATCATTCATGCACCCGATCCTACTAATCCTTTAACTCCAATTCTTATTGCCATTTTCATAGAAAAAATAGACATGAAATAGGAAAATGTAAGTGTCTTAAAAATCTTGTGGAAGAACTCATTGATTTTGGCCATCTATCCATTGCAGGTGTTAATAATCAAGGCAATAAGTCTATTGCCTCTCCAAATCGAAACTTGCAAATTTTCATTGATCCAATTCCCAAACATAATATTTCATTTTTCAAATCTAGTGAAACTACAAAGAATGATGTGATGAATGTTCCTAAAGATGATGAACATTCTAATCGTATTTCACATGTGACCCATGTTAACCCTGTGGATGAAATGGTAGGTGTGATAGATGTTATCCCTCGTAAGGGCCAACCTAAGAAATCTCTTGATATTACTTTCTCCTCTCAGGACATACTTAAAAATATCCCTGATGGTCCTCTTTACATAGTTGACCATATATATGACAAGCCCACTAATGGGATACTAATAGATCCCACTTGTGGCAAGAACGTGATCATAGAGGAATTTTTGGTATTACATGATCTTTATCAAGATGACTATGATAAATTGAAAGCCTGGATCAAAAAAACAATGGTTTTGTTTTCCCTACGATAGGATCGATCATCCTTCCATTAAAAATAGGCCCTAAAACATTGGATGTCACATTCTCCATCATCCTACAATCGGACCAGTTTTTTTTGGTGCTAGGCCATCCATGGCTTTCCTCAATGAAAGTTGTCCCTTTGGTTATTCACAAATGCTTAAAGTTTCCATTTGACAATGACATATTCACTGTCCACCATAGTGGCTTTAACCCCTTGTCTTCCAAAGGAAAATTTTCCTTAGAAGCCTTTTGGCTCGAACCCATGGAACCCATAACACCTCTAAAAGATTTATTTTTCATTGCTTACCAAAAATTTAAAGCGAAGAAAATAGCAGAATTGTCTCTCCACAACATGTCCCCATTCATTTCGAACATTCACATCCTAGATGAAACAATGCTCCAACCTGAACAAGAATCCCACAACCAAGCTCAACCGACACTTGACACTTTCCCAACATCGTCCAAGAGACCACGAGACTATGAAAGTGACTTTGTCACGCCTCCTCACATAAAACAAATTTATAAAGAAAAGGAGAAAGTGGATGAACAACCTTCCATGGTTCCTTCTATTCCTCCCCTCTGGGACAAAATAAACCTATGGTTGACCAAATCGCTTCTTCACAAACACAACTTGAGAACCAAATCAAAAGAAATAGAGGCACTAGGGAGCATAGGCATAGATGGCATGCGCTTGCTCACAAGCTACATGAAGAAGATGATAAAGAAAATAATAATAGACACTTGACAAAAGAAATCCATGATGATCCTCCTCCCCAACTAGAACCAACCAATCCTATACAAAAATCATAACTAGAGTTACATTCTTCAACAAACATCATCATTCATCCTCCTATTGTGATTAATCTAGATGATGATGATGAGATTGCTAAAATTGACAAAGAGGTGCATAATGATTTGAACACATTGTTTTCCTCTTCCATGAGCTTGCATGGAAATTCTTCTAGGATGAGTATTGAATTTTTTATAAGTTCTACAATTTCTATTGTCTCTCTAGCCAACCGCCTACCCTCATTTTACACTGAACAATATTGGGATGCAGATGACTTACTCGACAGTTGATTTCTTTCACTTTTTTTCTTTTCGCTTTTTTTTTTCCTTTCTTTTGGGGATGACGTAAGGAATTGAGACCGAAATGTCCCTTTCATGTTGACCCAAAAGGCCCCTTTTTATTTTTGTCTTTTTCTTGTTTTTTTGCTTTTGGGGATGACACAAGGCATTGAGACATTCCATGTCTCTTTCATGTTGACCCAAAATATTTTTATTTTTCTTTTGCCTTTTCCTTTTCTCTTTTGGCCTTTGTTTTCCTTTTGGGGATGATGAGAAGTGTTGAGATACCCTATGTCTCTTCCATGTTGACCCAAAATGATCTTTCTTTTTCTTTGTTTTCACTCTCTTTGTGTCCTTCTTCCAGTTCTATGTATTTGGGGAGATGATGATAGTTCTGAGCTCTCTAAATAAAAATTGCAGCAATGAACATACCAAACCAAAACCCATAGATCCCTTATGTGTTTTTTGTTTTCATTTTGGGGGAAACCCCTTCCCTTTCTTTTATTTTTCTTCACATGACACAACCTTACTCAAAAACATATGACTTGGTTTAGGGGTTTCCAAGTTGGCTCTCATGTATTTTCTTTCTTTTTGCATTTTTAATTTTGCTACTTTAACACAATTTTTCATAGTATGGTGTTTAGAAATTACTTTAATGTGGGGGCATACATTGTTATTATTCATTTACAATGTTTTCATTTTTCTTGGTTCTTAGTGTAGCCTTGTTATTTCATATGACGTGTTTGTCACTTTGTGGATGACATTAGGTGTAATTTAATTCATGAATGTGATATAACTTAGCATATTACATTCCTCTTGGTGGCTTGATGTGACACAATGCATCCCCTAAGTTGTGAATTTTAAAATCTTTGATTGATCCTCTCTTAGAGACATTAGGCACAATGTTCCCTAAGTTAAAGACCTCACATGAACTAAGGAAGACTCCTTTGAAAATTCCTTTACATCTTACATTTTGAATTAGTTATATGGCCACCTTGCATAACACAACTTGCATACCTATGGTGCCATATTTTTTGTTCATGAGCTCCAAGCATACAAAGTTTTTGTTGTCTCATGAAGCTCGAAATGCCATTTTCTTTTGTGGCACCTTAATAAAGTTATCAAGAGGTATAATTTTGGTATGGTTCGAGTAGGAATCCCAACCAGTGGCATGACTTCCCCATAGCCACCTACGTGTGTGTGAGTACATACCAACCATGAGTGTATGTTTCTTACCTTTTTAGGCCTGCTCACCCAATGGATAACCATGAGTTTCATCACCTCAGAGTGAGTATACATTTTCCAAATGAACAACCTAGATCTGATCCACAACAAGCTAGAAAAACAATTGAAGCTTGATCCAACTTTCTCTTTCCCTTTCCTTTCATTCTTTCACATCACTTTCTTGTGTGTTCCTTTGTGCTAATATTTGGCTTGCCATGGGATCTTGATCCAAGGGGTGTGATCATCCCTCTTGATTTTCATCTCATCTTTCCATCATGGGTATATTTGGGATCCTTCTTAATGTGCATGTTTAACTACTTTAGTGTGATTTTGAAGAAATTTCATCCTCTCACTAAAGTGGGGGTTAAATTTAATGTACTAAAATGTATCCTTCAACATTTTCATGCTCATTTGGGCCTTTCCTATGGGTTTTGGCCTGATTTTTCCTAGATTTAATGTTGTAATGTGGCCAACACATTCACATTAGGCCTTGAGCTCTCGTAAATCAATACAAACCTTATGATGTCTTGTAAAGGTGTTGTGAAGTGTTGTTACCCACTTTCACACTTTTCTAGGAACCTTTTATTATAATTCACCTAAATAACCTCTTTTTATCACTTACCAAGCCTTATTTCAAAGTGTTGTAAGGAGTTGTAACAAACTCTCACACTTTTCTAGGCTTTTCATCAATAACTTGACCCTTTCTTATGTTTAAATGGCCCCTTAGTACACTTATAGGTCATACTTAAGTATGTTTCAGAGAATAATCTCGTTAAACATCATTAAATGCACTTTAATTTCTAACACCCAGTAAAATTTCCCTTGTCGGACGAAGTCGCCACATGGGGTGACTTATCCCATTTGGCTTAAAAATCAAAATTATTTTATTTCTGGAGGGATATTATTCTCTAGACCTTGAGGTCAGCCTATGATGAGGTATTGTTTTCAATTAGGGCACATTCATCTATAAATAAAGGGTTTTCCTCTCATTTTCACCCTCCAACAACTCATGATCAAGCTTTCTTCAAGTATCCAAGCATTCAAGCATTCTAGACATTATTAAGCATTCATTCATTAGAGCATCTACTTGCATATCTTCATATTTCTACTTCAAGGGTTTATTTGAGTTATATATAGCATTTTCATGTTGTTCATTCATCATTCTCTTTCCATTTCATTTCATTCTCAAGGTTTTGATTACCAAACTAAGGTTTGACTAAGTGAAACCCCTATTCTCTAACCCTTAACCCTTTTTACCTCTTTGCATGTGTGTTTTATAGGTCTTGTATGCATATTTGTCAAAGAGAAAGGTGTTAAAAGGTGTCAAAATCTCATAAACATCATTCAAAGTCAAAAATACCCTAAAAGAAGCTTGGAGATCATCCATAGGTCAAAGTATGTAGATTCAGATCTAGATTCTTATCAGGAGTTGAAGTACAAACAAAAATCTACAGATTGCATCTTTGATATTCTCAAAAGTTGAAGGTGGACTAAGTCACCATTAGTGGTGATCTAGTCCCATTTTTAGTCCTGAAATGTGTTTTCTATAGTTCTTGATACCCAATTTCTCGAAACTTGTTCTAATAAAAACTCCCTAAAATAGGACTAAGTCACCTAGATTGGCATAAGTGTCCTAGTTGGCCTCAACAATAATTTCTATAGGATTATAGAGCCTCTTTGCATAACATTCCAATTTCCAGGTGCACCTCTCCAACCCCTTTCATTTTTGTTACAATTTACTTACATTCTTAGGTGATTTTACATTGTGTTTTCAAACATCTTGCATTTTATTTGTTTTTTTTATCAATAACTCATCTCTATTTTCAATTTATTGCATTTAGGACATTCTATTAGGAAAATTTCAATCCTATTAGCATTAATCTTGAATGAAACCTTAGATTCCTTTGTAGGATATCTTTCTCCTTTTAGGTGAAAAATCCTAGAACTGTAAGGAAGCCCTATTCCACAAAAACTATATGGTTCACTCACGTATCATTTCCAAAATTTCATCCATTCTTCTAGAAACATTCACCATAGAAAGTTCTCTCCTTGGCTGCATATCTCCTCCTAAATCAGTGCAACTACCTCAGTTTAGCGATCTAGCTAAAAAAATTTCAATTGCCTCACAATCGGTGATCAATTGAAAAAAATACAATCTGCCTTAGGTCATTGATCTGTTCACCTCAAGAAACGCCCTCAAGAATTGAAATATTTCTTTGATACCACTTGATGTAGTCATAGTAGGAGGTTTCATAAAGAACAATCCAAACCGTACAAGAATGAGTCAACACAATGGAAATAACATAAGAAATTGATATACAAAGTTGAAACTTTATTGAATTGAAAATCTTACATGCAATATATGCCCCTTTGGTGAATATCAAGGGCTCATAGGCTTTACACAAGAGCATTCAATAACACAACTATCCAACAAGACTTATTACATGCCCCTAAAGAGTTGATGTGAAAATATCTTGCCTCTAAATATTATGTCTAGAACTACTAGATTCCTATGAGTTACAAATTCTTATAAATATTCTTCTTAAGCTCCCACAAAGGTTCCAGTCAGCCAAAAGGGTTAATATCCCAATGAATGATCATACATGAAGGTCAACCTCAAATGCTCTAACTAGTAAACACAGTGAAATTCAGAGAGTGATAAATTTTGGTAGAGAAATGCAAATGATGTAAAATATGGATATGTGATAGATGTTGATGTGAAGATGCTATATCCCACTCCACAAGTTGAGAAATGAATATGTGATAAAATGTCGACTCAAATACTAAAATTTGTACTGAATACAATGCAAGGAAAGAGCTATTTTTGGTTGATACAATATTTCTTTACAACTAGGGGTATCCTACATCATTTTTAAAGTTGGTGTTGCCATCAATGACAAAGGGGGATATTTTTGGAAGATTGTTGGTGTTTTCATTGATTTAAACCTCTAGCATTGGAGTTGTTGGAATATTTTTTGTGTTGTCACTTATGTGAACCTCTAGTATAGCTAAAGAGATTGTTGAGGTTAGAGATTGCTGGTAGTATTGGATATTTTGTGGTTTGATGTCATATTGATGTCAACCCTAGTATGGAGAGTGTTGGTATTTTTGGAGATTATTGCACTATATTTTCATCTATATTATGACTTGATGTAAACCTCTAGTATAGTAATGATGAGTGGTGTTGTTGATGTAGTTGGTTCACTTGGTTTCCAAGTGCTTTTGAGAAAATTTGAATAAAAGAGTGTGTAGTGTGAAAAAGGCGTGTTCAATGTTGTGATTTCAATTTCATCATGGTTGAAGATATTCTTTTGTATTTTGGATGTGATTTTAGAGGTGTTCAGAGGTATAATATCCATAGTTTTAGGTTTTGGATCATGCAACAATGGAATTTGTCTTTGATAGCATGTTTTCCTATGAAAAATGTTATCTGGGAGAAATGAGATTGCTCCACATTTTTCCGCATTGAGGTTTCTTGTCTTGTGGATTTGGGAACATAATTATATTGTTTTTAACTTCCTTCCCTTGAGATTTATTGTGTTGAGGTGTTCCACAAGGTTGGTTAGTGAATTTTATGTATGTGCTAGTGTGCTTGGTGTCACAAGATGAATGTTTTCTTCAATTTCAAGTGGTTGTGTTAGAACTGAATATTTTAATGATGTTGAATATTCTTGGATGTTGTGGAGAGTTTTTATGTGGTTGGTGAGGTTTTTCTAGACCTAGAGAGGTGTGTATGTGGTCGCTTATTAGTCTTAGTGCATGTTTGGTTGACCTAGCATGCTAGCACTAATTGTATACATCTTTTGTGGTTTGTTGAAGTGTGGTGAGATATGTTTATGTAGATTTGGGTCCTAGTTAACCCTTGGAATGGTCTTCCTTCACTACTTTCAACTGTGGAATTGTTTGGTGTCAACCTATTTTGGTGTTTAACATTTGAGGTGCATACATTTCATTGAGGTTGACCTAATTAAGATTTTTTAGGTCATGAATGGTATAAATACTATATTAAGCTTGTGTTGAGAGGTGTTAAAATTATCTATGGTGAAAAATATATGAATGTGATCAAGTGTGGTGATCTGAGTGCGACCTTAAATATTTGTTAATTTTGGATGTAGTGAAAAATGGTGTCTACATTTTAGTGTGCTTGAAGTTATAGGAGGCACTGTGACAAATATTGTAGATGGCATAAAGTTACTGTGGTGGATTTCTCTTATTTCTCTAAGATAATGAATATCTCTATCAATTTCTTCTTTCTTTCTTTCTTTCTTCCAAATAGCGAGTCATTCTAGAAGCAATCCTTTCTTATTTTTCTAGGTAGTGAGCCTAATTATATTTAGTATTTCTACTCATATATATGTGAGCTAATCCTCTTCATGGTTTTTCCCTTCTTTGTTTTTCCACGTAAATCTAGTGTTCCCTTGTGTATGGTTGTGTTTGCATTGTGTTGAACACCCAAAATAATAAGAGGGGGGAGGGTGAATTGGTATTAATTGAAAGTTATTAGCTTAAACAACTTTAAACATTCATCCAATGCATCAACGTAAACTTTCAGTAATGGAAAGGAAAATAGAATGAATGCATCACATCAAAGAATACAAGAACATGAGATTTACATGGAAAACCCAAAAAGGGAAAAATCATGGTGAGGATTAGCTAAAAATATATTATAAACAATCATAATATATTATAGAAAGGCTCACTACTAGGTGGAATCACTGTCCAAAGAGTAGAGAATAGAACAGATGGATCACTACTAGGAAAGAGGGTGGCTCACTGCCAAAGATTTGAACTAATACAATGCATCTACTGTATGTTAAAGATAGTTCCAATTAATTTTTCTAAACTGATCTAACACACTTCATGATTCACTAATATTAAAATCTTCTTTGTAACTCTTGATATCACATTCATTTCACTGTCACACTCTACACTTTTTCACATCATACATATACTCTCATTCATGCAACTCTTACTTACAATACTAAAATCATTTAACATTTATATGCATTACCTTCACAAACACTTACAACATCAATTATGTCATCTTAATTATTTTTACCATTCAACCCAACAACCTGTCGACTCAAGATCCAACAACACACACTTCAAAATAGGTCGACAAGAATCTATAAATACTCCCATAAGTTTGATTCAAACTTCCTTTAACTCTACACAACCTGAACCCTTAAGGTTGACTCTATTAGTGAAGCAACAAAGAGATGAACCAACTTTCCATCCACATTGTGACACATGAACCTCAATAACATGTTCCACTTGGACCCAACATAATTCAAACACCTATAAAAACTCCCACAAAACCAAATATAAAAACAATCATCCACTATGGAATGCGGAGCATTCCAAACAGGTACACTACCACAATAAATCTCCAAATATAGAGCACTACTCTTTCAATTTGGAGGGATTCAAGATGTCAAACTTTAGTTTTAGCATCCTCCAATAAGTACAAAAATTATCTCATATATGCATAACCAAATTCTATAGTGTGGAACAATGTGGACATCAAAATTTGTTCACTATATACTAGAAACTATGCTTTGGGACTTGGTTAATTTTGTAAAATATTTGGTCTACACGAAACCAACAAAACTGTACCAATGCATTTCAACCATACTAATCAAACACCAATGCAGATACTACACCAATGTTGAAATTATTGAAAACACCATAGTGGCAACACCAAAAATCTTCCCAACATTATATTAGCATCATCTTCCAATATTTTCTTTCAAAAATCTCTCTACAAATGTTCCAATAGTCTCCATCACATGAATGACAAGGAAACTTCCAACACATTATTGTTTCACATGTTTACATTTTTCTAATGCTTAATGAGGTTTTAAAGTTTGATAAGGGTTTGAAATTTAATGAGGGATTGAATGTTTTAATGTACACCTGATTCATCCCCCTCTCAATTGTCATGTGCATCTGAAAAATCTTATCTAGGTCCATCTGACCTTATTGCATAGGAGTTTGCAGCAACTATGTAGACACCATTGATTGAAATTATAATTATATTTCTAAGAGATCTTTCAATGAAACTCCACAAGGACTATAGGATTCACCACCTTTTTTAATGCTTTCTTCTTCATTTTTACCACTCTTTTCCTTCTTACCATTGCCAAAATGATCTTCTACACTCTTCTCAACTTCTAGAGGAGATAATTTTTCTTCTTTTTGTGCTTCAGTCTTCTCCAAGGCATCTTTCTTATATTCTCTACACTTCTCAACATTTATCTCCACATACAGAGGGTGTTATATGCCATTGTTTGTTCTTTCTTCTCATGTTCATTCTCATGTTGTTCATTGACAAGCCCATTGCTTTCCAATAGGGGTGTGTCTTGTTGCATCTAATTTTCCTCACATGGAGAAACTCCCAAATATTTAGCAAGTATTTCAATTGTTTGCAATGTCTCTTTCCTTATCCTTTCTATATCATCATTTTTCCTACTCATAAGAGTACTAATTATTTATTTTGTCCTAAATTTCTTGCTATACAATTGAGACAACTTGAATCTATCCTCATGAGACAATGATGAACCAATCTTCTCCAAGGAAAATGTCTCCATCTTTGCATCCTCTACAATAGCCTATTGTCTTCTTACATTCAACACAGCTTTTAGATCATCCAAAACTTGATCCTCAATCTCACCTAGGCCAGTATTGAATTTCACTCTAACACCTTCAATTGTTGCCTTTTCTTCATTGTTTTCATCTAGATACATTGCATTTGTATCTTTTGGGATCACAAACTCTGCCATTCCACTGAATAGTGCATCTAATTTCATAGGAATATGAATCTAGACTGGAGGGGTCTCCTCTTTCTCTTTTCACTTATCTATAATGGTATATTCCTAAGAGACACTAGATTTACTTTTCCAAACCAATTCCAAACCAATTCGGATCCTTCCTCTTCCTCTTCTTCTTATTTATAATTGACATACTTTTCTTTGGTTGCCCTTTTGTCCTTCTCTTTGGATACTTTTGTTCCACAAAGGTTCTTGATTTGTCTTCCTTATTTTAACCACTAGTAGGCTTTGTTCCAAAGGAATTTGGAATGTTAGGAGTGGAAAATAAGGTCTTACTTGACCTTCTTGTTATTTGTGGAGTCTAGAAAGGAGAAAATGTGCTTTTGGATTTCTCCATAAGGGCTTCAGGGGCACCAAAATCTCTTTCCAAATCAAGTTGCATCTTATAAATCTTCTCTATAATTTCCTTCTTCTTCTCTAGGCTCTCTTTGCTTGATTTTTATTCATAGGTTCTAAACCTATCCACTATTGGATCTCTAGGTTTACTCAATACAATATCTACAAGACTAGTAGGTTTAGCTTCTATTACCTCATAACCAAGCTCAGAAACCCAAATAGATCAGGTTCAACTACTTTCATATAGAAATAACATCTACTAACAATAAATGTTATGTCATTATTGTAATTATTCACAACACTAATTGGAATTCTATATTTCTCTTGGATTTTGTCTTGAAATGTTTTGAAAAATCCCCACAAAGTTGACTTTGAAGACTCAAAATCTACAAATCTCCTTAAGTGATCTTTAACATGTATAGTTACATCCATATCACTTTTCCATACTATATTATTCATTCCAGGAAACTCATTTAGAAAGTAAAACAACAAGAAAATAATTAGGGTACCTTGACTCTTGTTTTCTATAAATTCTCCAATAATTGCAATTTTAGGAGCTCACAAAAATCAATGTCTAGGCCTTCCTTCACCATGTGGTATGTAGTATGTATTATAGTGGTAAACATATAGTTATCTCTATTTGCATAGAATATCTTGTAACAAATTACTAATGAAGCATATATGACTACTAGATCTTCAATATCATTCACCGTTAGGGAATGCTTATCAAACTTCAATCAGGTAAGATTCATCACAACTTCATTCTTTATCACCTTCAATGTTAGAACTGGTTGAGTCGAGAAAAAAATAGTTACAACCCTAATAGCATCTTTTTTTATCATGTGTGGAATGTCCAACAACATGAATTTGTCATGCATTCTTCTCAACACATACTTCTTTTGAAATGGACAAGACAACTGAGAAGGGGGGGTGAATTAGTTGTATCAAATTATTTAACTCTTAAATTAATCAATTCCACTTTATCCTCAGTCTGTTATTAAGTATGAACATGAAATATAGATAACAAAAACACAATACCAAAGTCACCAGATTTACATGGAAAACCCTAATGAGGGAAAAACCACGGTGAGGATTGGCTCAAAATATAGTAGTAATGCAATACCAGATACACAGGCTCAATACCAGAGGGCTCACTGCCCAGATACATAGTCTCACTACCCAGATTAAGGGTTCACTACCTTAGGAATCACTATCCAAAAAGAGAGGCTCACTGCCTATAGAAAAATACAAAGAAATAGATAAAAATCCACCATTAGGAGTTACACACACTTCACAACTTGATCAGAAGATTATGAACACAATAAAGTTCTGTTACCATAATTCACTCTTCCACACTCTAATTTTTTCACTTGTTCACACACTCTTCTCTTCCTTGAATCAGATGATGGATGGATATGAAATTCGCCACAACTTAACTTGCTTTTATACCATCTTCAACCTTAGAAACATTCACCAAGGTCAGCTATTCAAATTGAAATTACAAATTTAGACTAGGTCATCTACTCAACATTCCTGCAGTGGATAAGAATGTGAGGGGACCAAATATATATTTAAAATTAGGACCCAAACAACATCTTGGATCATGCACACGCTTTCTTAGATGGATGCAAAAACATAATGTACCATGTAAACACTAGGTCATCCAAACCTAATGAAGACATCGATGATCTTTGAAGTACACACATCACTAGCAAGATAAACACACATGGATTGATCAACACGCTTCACCAACCATTTTACCATCTGTGAGAACAACTTAGATACATTTGTAACACCTTCAACAAACTTCCTTCGTAGAGAAAATTTTACCAATCCAACCAGGACAACCAACAAAAATAAAGGAGCTCTGGAGAAGGTTTTCTGGAGCACCAAACTACATGATTTTTTGTTAGAACATAGAAACCATCAAAAGGAATAATCTCCCAGATCCACAAGATCTGAAACCAGATACTAGAGGAATGCGAAGCCAAAATATTTCTCCTAGTCAACAAATAGATAACTCTAACAAACCAGTTCACACACCGATAAATATAACATTTACTTTCCATCACACCTGAAGTTGAAACTCAGAATATACAATCCATTTAAGCTCATGAACAGACCTTCAGATCTGCATGGGCATTGGATCAATATAGAGAAAATTCAGACCATATTATCCGAGCATGCTCAGAACACAACTTCAACACAACTTTCCTTATTTCTCAAATTTTCTTAAAAGAACTTGGAAAATAGCTTACTCCACCTGTAAAGTGTTGACATCAATGACAACATTAATGAAAACACCACCAAAAAAATCCATACTTGCAACAACTTCACCCACTCATACTCATAATAGAAATTGGGAAACTTATTCCACACATCCAATTTATTCTTTGTCAAGCTGAAATTCTTTGGTTTCAACTTGAAATCATCTTCGATTAGCTCCTTTTCCCTAAATTCTACCAAATTCAAGTGGTCATACTAATCCATGTCTATATGAATATATATTTGCACATCCTTTGTTTGCATCACACCACTAAGAACCCTAGAAAACACACCTTCATGATGTATTTCTATTGATTAATATGGGTTGTTCTTGGACTTAGGTCTTGGACTCTCATGCACATCGATAACTTGTGGAGTAAACATTTTGCACTTCTTTGAAACTAGAGCTTTGAAAAATATTGTAATTACCTTTTGAATCTTCACCACTAGGGTCTTTCTCAGCACTAGAATTGTCTTCACTCTACTTTCCACTTCAAATGGTCAAACACAAATTAATTTTAGAATGTGTGAAATGAGGTATAAACACCTTTACAATGACCTAAAACATGCATTAATTGATGTAGAATAAGTTGTTGGAATCAAGGACCACTGAGAGGGAGGTCAGTCAATGTTCTGCAAAATTTAACTTTATTAACTTGATCTCTAAACCACTTATAGCATTGAACCAAAAGAAATATGCAAGAACATAAGGAAATAAAAACAACACCATAACACAATGATTTTTGTGTGGAAACCCTATTGGGGGAAAAACCATGGTGGATGTTAATCCACAATTTGATACTCAAAATAAGTGTTTACAGATTGAATGCACATGCACTTAGGCACACTTCCTAGAGATCACTACTCAAATACAAAAGGCTTTTGCCAAAAAGAAGACTCACTATCTTACAGTCATATCCAAAAGACAATTGGAATAGATGAACTATGAGATAGCATCTGCTAATTCCTGATTATAGTTCTGGTTAAGCACATTGGTCACATTATTCACGTTCTGTCTGATTATGCTCTTGAAGCTCTGTCTACTTTAATTTGAATCACCAATATTTGTTCTACTCAAGTGAAACTATGCACAATCAATCTATATTCCTTCTAACTCTCGCATCATTTCTCAAAATAATATATATCCGCAACTAGAAATTAGAACAACTGCATGTCGGCTTTAACAAAATATGAAACATACACAAACTGTCAACCCAATCCATAGAAAATTATCAATGTGAATCAAAAAATGTCAGCCAAAACATATAAAGTATCCAAAATAGCATGTCTCAAACATAAAACACCTTAAAAAATTATGCCTCGAATATCCGCAACATGCTACACTCATCTAGTCAGCCTTTCTACACTGTTAGACTGAAAATCAATAAACTGGATCTAACTTGCACACCAATCAGTGTGAACCCTGATGATTCAAAGATAAGATGGATCATACATAACCTTTCCTAATATCCAAAACACAAAATGAAAACAAGAAATTACATATGATTCAATGTACACAACTTTGTCGGAT
The DNA here is from genome assembly GCA_007115665.2 of Sequoiadendron giganteum. Taxonomy (NCBI): domain Eukaryota; kingdom Viridiplantae; phylum Streptophyta; class Pinopsida; order Cupressales; family Cupressaceae; genus Sequoiadendron; species Sequoiadendron giganteum. The sequence goes on along the minus strand of CM021108.1, from coordinate 238,145,485 downwards.
GCCCTATTTTAGCTTTGAAAGATAGCACATATCTTCAATCTAACTTTCAGTATAAGAAGTTACTGAGATTTGGATGGGATTACTGACTAGGGTTTCCATCAATGACAACAGAAGATGACTTGTGCAATGTCTCTTGCCAATAATCTCCCCCTTTGGCATTGATGGCAACACTTAGTGAAAAATGACTAAGTGTCAGAATCGGTATCAACATAAATACACTGTAATCCTCTAAACTTCAAAAAAAAAAATTATTCACATTTCCCCCTAAGATGAATATGAAATTTTTCACTATCCCACACTCCCCATTTGACATCAATGGCAAAGACGGGAATCTGTATACCAAAAATCATACAAAATTGTATATGTACAAAAATGTTTTTCTAAATTACATGGACTTGAATATGTCTACAAAATTGTTCTTCAACGAGCTTAAACTAGTGTACAAACCCTTTTTGAGACTTTCCAAAATAGTCATGTGACCACATAATAGGTAGGATTTCATCTCTGTTGACTCAATATTTTTCGGATCACTGACAGGCATAACATCCTGTGCTTCCTTCAATGCACTAAGAATTGTCTCCGTTTTAGGACCAATTAGTCCTCTGAGCTCACATACACTTCCAAAAATTATATCTCTTTCATGCTTCAAACTTTTAATTTTTTCAAGAAGGGATATGATTTGACTTTCTTGATTACTCACATAAATGGTTAGAGGATCAAAGGTTTGAGAAATATTTGCTAACTATTTCTCATATTCCTTAATTTTTTTCTTAGTGACCTCGGTGAATTTTGACAAGGATAAGCATGACTTGTAGATATTTCCACCCTCAAATAATGCACCTTGAATTTTATTTTCACAGGTTGCTAATAATGATTTATCATTAGCAATCATACACTTCAATCTACTAAACCTGTTTGCATCAAATTCTTCCTGGATCTTATCCTCAGCTAACTTTTCAAGAGACTCAAAGTGAGTACTTACAGAGTTGATAAGTTTCTTCAGCCAGCCGGAGGGAGAATCAAATGAGTCCTTGACATGTGTGGGAATTATATTCTCCAAGATATCGAATGCAAGACTTAGTAGCTCACTGTCCTCAATGTGAGATTTCAATATCTCCTCCCTTGCCTTGGTTTGATCAAATGATGCCACCTTCAACTTTTGAATAGGAGATAGAGTGGCCAAGTTGATAGGACCTTCAGACAATTTAGGGTCAAACTCCTCTTATTGTTCTTCTAAAAACTTATTTACTACCTTTGAAGTGTCTCTTTCTTCCATAACAACCACCTTTTCCTCAACCTTCTTTTCTTCAATCTTAGATTCTTTCTTGACTTTGGGAATCTCTATTTCTTCAACTGACATATCTTTAGGAGCTTCAGTCTCCATGGGAATTTTAGTATCTTCCATATCTAGAGGATTTTGAGTGTCCTTAATTGTGTCTTCTTTCACTTTTTCAAGATTAGCCCAAAAATCTTGAACTTCCAGGCCAGATGAAACATCTTCATCATGAGTTCCTTTAGAGACAATGTTATATTTTTTCTTCGACATAACTTCCTTAAGAACTTTCTCAGTGTCTTAGTCTATCTGATCATAAGCTTATTCACCCTTGATTTTCTCTTAAAAACCTTTTTAGTGTCATTGAGGATTTTCTTCATTTCTTCTATTGACATTACCAGAAATAGATTGGCAAGTATGAGTTCTCTCATTCATTCATCTTCAGCTCTTGCATTTACTCTCCTCATTTCTAAGACTTCATATAACCCTTTAGGTAACCCTACCATTATTTCTATGAGAGTCATATTGAAAATTTTCAAATATTTATTGTTGATTATTCAAGAGTTCTTTGACCGACACTATCAAAAGTGTCAGACCATTAAGAAAGTGGTTTGAGATTACCATCCTTAATTAAAGCCTTTTCCACTTCCTCTATATTCATACCTGATCTATCATTTGTCACCATTTTTTTGGCTTTTTCTTCACCAGAGGGCTTTTCCTTAGATTATTTTGATGCGTTTGAGCCCTTATGCTTGATTTCTCTTACTTCTTCATTTGATTCAGTTTCTTCATCATATTCAATAGCAATATAGACTCTTGTTCTTTTATCCTTCTTCCTCCTTCCTTCTCTTCTAAATGTCTTGATTTGAGCTTTTATTGGGCTTGATTTCTTTGTAGGACTGGATGAGGGTGCATAGCTCCTTATAGATATAGATTTCACAGAGGATACTATCGGACTAGCTAACTATGTTCTAGTAGGCTCCCATTTTTCAGCTTGTTCTCTTTTCTTCCTAGCTTCTCTCAGTGCTTCAACTGATATGTCAATGCTTTCTTCAAAAGCTTCAACTTGACTTTTTACCTTCTAGACTATCATAGGCTTCCTCAATTGTTCATGCACTTGCATATTATTCTCTTCAAAGGTACCGAACCTTTCTTCTATCAGATCCTGAGGTTTACTCAAAAAGTGTTCTACATACAACTCCAAAATATGTTCTTCAACCTCATATCCCATAGGCATTATCCAAACTATTCCAGGTTCTACTGCTTCCATCAAACACCGATCAATGTCAGCCATGAAAAAAATAGTTTCCTTATACTTTTCCATAATAAATTTAGGAATCATTTCCCTAGCTTGCATTTCATTCTGAAAGCTTTTGAAGTACCCCTAGATAGTAGTTTTCCTTCCCTTTCTATCTCTAATTCTGTATAATATCTCTCTGATTTGAATAGCTACCAGTTTGTCACCTTCCCATTGCACTTTATCAACTCCCGAAACTTCATTCATGAAGTAGAAGAATAGACACAATAGTAGATCTCCATACTTGAAAGAGTTCTTCTTGTCCTTCTTGATTTTACCAAGGTTTTCAATTAGCTGGCTTCAAAGTAACTCACATAAGTCATATTTTTCATTTTACTTGATCATTTGATATGATGCATAGATTGCAATACCAAATATGGAGTTATTCTAGTTGGAGTGATAGATTTTATATCCAATAACCATAAAATAAATTTTTACATCCAATTCAATGATTTCATTAATTTTCATGGCTCTTTTGTCAAAATTGGAACCAGTTGCCTTAGTGACTATTTGGTTCTTCACATATTTAAATGTGGGAAACCCACCAGATGAATTCAAACCAGTAATAATGCTTATAACTTGTCTTGTTATCTTGAAGGGTTGATTCAACCACATGAACTCGACATGCACTCGACTTAGTATGTACCAAACCCATTCACTTTCGTCGAACATGGGAAACTTCACAATTTGTGTGAACATCATCTCCTCCAAAGTCTTAAATTCAGGCCTTACAGATAAATCTTCTCCCATAATGTAATTTGTGTACAAATTTAATAACTGGGAGAATCCTAACTTCTCAATATTCATATGAATATATTCCCTAATATCTTCAATGTGCAAAACACCATATAGAATGGAAGAAAATGCACCTAATTGTTTTGTCTCAATGGATTTGAATGGGTGCCATTTGAATATTTGGCTGGGTATATCCTTAATATCAACAACTAATGGAGTGGCCATTTCCATAAATTTCAAATTCACAAGTTTTGTAGATAAATACATTTTCTCCGAATTAGGGTTTGTTCGCCGAATCACCTTTAGACTTGTATCTCGCCAAAATTTGCTTGCAGAGCTCTCCAAATTTCTTCTTCTCAAAATTAAAAGTGATGAATGAGGAATAGAAGTAACCTTTTATCATTCACATGCCTAAATTTTTATCGCATTAAATGCTTTTTCCCTAGGTCTTCCGTATACCCTACTTTCATAGTCTGTGAAAGAAAAAAAATTTGTGAACCTTCAATTTTGCATAAATTTCATCCACAAATGTTCCCAAAAGATCTATAGATCATTAATGCAATCATTGCAATTTGCCACATTCCAATACCAACTACCGACAGGGGGGTAAAATATTTTCTTGAGAGCTCCCCCTAGTCCAGAGGCCTTAAACTAATTCCCAGAGGAATTTTTCAGTACCGGATTCTCATGTTGATTCATTTCCTACATCAGAAACACTCTTCTTCACCCATGTCTTCTTCATTTGATTCCTGATCTCATCCCTAGTAAATTTTCCTTTTCCCTGATCATCATGTTTCATATTTTTCCCTTTGTTTACCAGACCCTTCCTACTTCTACAAAATCTTGCAATATGACCAGATTTGTTACAATTATAGCAAACAACATTTATTTGTCCAAACCAGTTAGTCCATTGATTTTCTCTTGATCACCTTCCTAGATATTCTCCAAGCTATTAAAATTCTTCTAAGGAAATAGGATCTGATACCAATTGTTGGAATCAAGGAACACTAAGAGGGGGGTGAATCAGTGTTCTATAAAATTTAAATTTATTAGCTTGATCTCTAAACCACTTATAGCATTGAACCAAAATAAAGATGCAAGAACATAAGGAAATCAACCACAACACCATAACACAAGTATTTTTGCATGGAAACCTTGTTAGGGGAAAATCCATGGTAGAGGTTAATCCATAATTTGAGTATACTCAAAATAAGTATTTATAAATGGAATGCACATGCATTCAAGCACACTGCCTAGCGCTCATTGCTCAAATACAAAAGGATTTCTGACCAAAAGAAGACTCACTATCTTATAGTCACATCTAGAAGACAACTAGAATGGATGAACTATGAGATAGCACTTTCTAATGCTAGATTATAGTTTCAATTAAGCACATTGGTCGGATTCTTCACATTCTATTTGATTCTGCTCTTGAATCTCTGATTGCCTTAATTCAAAGCACCAATATTTTTTCTTCTCAAGTGAAACTACACACAATAGATCTATATTCCTTCTAACTCTTGCACCATATATAAAAATGATATGAACAATCAATTATATATATCCACAACTAGAGATTAGAACAATTGCATGTCGACTTTAACAAAATATGAAACATGCACAAACTGTCGGCTCAATCCATAGAAAATTATCAATGTGAATCAAACAATGTCAGCCAAAAAATAGTAAGGATCCATAACAACATATCTCAAACATAAAACACCTTAAACAATTATACCTCAAATATTTGCAACACACTACACTCATCTAGTCGGCCTTTATGCACTATTAGACTGGAAACCAATAAACCGGATTTTCTAACTTGCACACCAATCAATGCGAACCCCGATGATTCAAAGATAAGATAGAACATACATAAAAATACCTTCTTTGAGATCCACAACAAAAAATGATAACAGGAAATTACATACGATTCAATGTACACAACTTTGTTGGATGCCCTGTTTTAGCTTTGATAGCTAACACATAGCTTCAATCTAAATTTTGGTATGAGCAATTACTAAGATGTGGATGGGATTACTAACTAGGGTTTCCATCAATGACAACACCAGATGACTTCTGTAGTGTCCCTTTCCAATATAAGTTCGGTCTAAATTTTTTCAAACCCTCCCTATGATATCATACACTCCCAATCACTCCACAGATCTCTGTAACAAGAGATTTCTCGCCAAATATTTCACCAACTGATCAAGCATAACAACCATTTATTTTCATACACCAATATGTTGAATAAAATATCTCATTTTGGAAAGGGGCTAGAAATTTTTCTTATAGAACTCCCCTTGAGGCAATTATCTCCATCTAGTTTCCAGAGGAAACATCTAGAAAAGAATTTGACACATACTCACTCTTCACCTTATTCTCTTCCTTTTTTCCATATCTTGTTCATCTCCTTCTTTACTTCAACTAGGTCAACCTTATTTAATCAATAAATATTATTCTATGAGGCAAAGGGCTTCACATTCTTTCCTCTACAAAACTTAGACGTGTCATGGTTTATTGCACTTATAGCATTTGACACCTTGTTGCAGACAAAATTTATTTCCATTTTAGATTTGGATTCAAAGGCCTTATGCCTAAACCCATTGTATGTATAATAGTAACCATTGAATGATTCAAACATCATACCATTATTGTAACCATTCATCATATGAATTCTTCAATTAGTAGCATTATGGTTAAACCTATTACATGTATATCATTACTAGAAAATGATTGAAAATTCTTATTCATTCTTCTTCTACACTCTACATCTCTATGTCCAAATCTACTACAAGAATAAAAGTAAGGTCATTAAAAGATGGATACCTTTGTTTAGCTATCTGTTTGATAAGTGGTCTCATGAAATATTTATTTTGGTTTTGGACCTATTTGATATTGCTCTTCTTATTTCCAATCTTCCTTTGTTCATTATTCTTCTTTTCAACATTGTCAAGAGTTTGATTTTATTTTGAGCTTTCTCCTTTTTCAAACCCTAATCCTTCTTTGTCCTTGGAATCATTTTGATTATAAATCATATCATTAAGCAAGGTGGATCTTTTCTCAAATTTTTCCTCTTGGTTCTTTTCTTTCTCCACATCTGTTCTCAAAGTCACAATGTATTCTTCAATTCTTGAACATTCCATAGACTTGTCTTTCAATTTGGTATTTCTTAGTCTTCAACTCTTTTCCCTTTTTCAACATGCACTTTTAGATTAGTTATTTTCTAATTTGATTGATTATTTTTCTCATTTGACTCTTGAATGTTTCCTTAACTTTCTTGATTTGATCCCTTAACTTCTTGATACACTCATTTGTATCCTTAATATTTTATTTTAGATCTCCATTCTCACATTCTTCTTTATCTAGATCATCAAGGGATGATTTGAGTTCTCCTTCCATATTCTTCTTCAATAAACCCTTCCATGATAATATCTTCTAGAGGAATAGGATACCTCCTTGTTGCCATGTGTTTAACCTCAAAAATCTACCTCAGTGAATAAGCCAATTAGAGGAACCAATCTATTAAACCAATTGTTGAACACCCAAAATACTTAGAGGGGAGTGAATCAATATTCATTGAAATTAATTAACTTCATCAACATAAACATGGATTGAAAGCATATCATAAAAATTGTAAAAATGGAAAATAAAAATTAAATAATGCATCACATCAATAAACAAAAGAACATAATATTTACATGAAAAACCCTTGGAAGGGAAAAACCATGGTGAGGATTAGCTCACAATATATTATAATTGATTAGAATATATATAGAATGGAGGAATCACTATCTAAGAACTTACTATCGAAAAAGAAAGGCTCACTACTAATGGACCACTCCCTAGAGGACTCATTGTCTAGAATAGAAAAGAGAATAGAAGAATGGATCATTTGAATATTTTCAAATACTTACAATATATCCACAACATGCTAAAGATAGAGTTTTGATTAGGCTCAAAAAATTAACTTTACACACTTCATACCTCACCACTATCACCTTTCGCACATCACATACTCACATCTACACATATATACCTCATTTCAACACTGAATTGACTTTCTATAGATATGTGTATATTCCACAAATAAAAAACCATCAATTAGGTTTTCCTAATTAGGTGAAATATGTCGCATCATAACCTGTCAACCCAAAACTCCATCATACATGCTTTACAAAAGGAACAAAAATGTTTACATCAAAAAAATAGGTTTGCATGACCTATAATCACTCCCAGGACTCCACTCCTTACACAATTCAACTCCGCATGACCCCAAAACCCTTAGGTCAACACTACACAATAAAACTGGTGAAGCAAGAACTGAAGGAACCAAACATTCATCCACAACTTAACATGCAGACCACCAAATCACTTGCCACTTGGATTGCATGCACTTTTGAAATCCTCAAATGCTTCTTAAAAACCACATAGAATAATAATTTTCCACTGTGGAGTGTAGAGCCTTCCAATATGCACTTTACACCTACAACACTACCTCTACTAAGCATAATAGGCTATCATCAATATCTTTAGCTATGAAAGACATACCACCTTGAAACTTTGGATATAGATACCTTCAATATATACCATTGTTACCTTAAAACAACATGACAATATTTTTCAAAGTAGAGCAATGCAAACCACATAACTATTTCTCTATAACATTGAAAAAGCATGTTGTGACTTAGCTAATTATCCAAAACACTTGGTCTTCTTTGGACCAACACTTCTATAATGGGTTCCCATCAATGACAATACCATACACCATCATGCTCATATTTCCAATACGATGTGGATTTTTTGGTATTCATTGTTTGAGAGGAAAATTAGGATTTTCAGGGGTATATGTTCCCAAAAAAAATTACAAGTATTCTATAAGTGAAAATTCTATTAAACGATAGTTTACTTTTTGTAAAACCCTACATTGAGAAAATGGCCAAAACATCAAGGCATTCCAAATGGGAGTTAGATGAAGATATCAATACACAACTCCCAAGGTCACAGAAGAGGCCAAGTATGGATCAAAGGTCAAGAATTGATGCCAATAAAGTATTTGATAGAAATGGAAATTTCCATGAAATCATTACTCCAATTCATGGGTATACATTATTAATGGATGCATATAGGAAGGCCTTTTTAGATAGGAATGTTTTTAATATTGGTAATCTTGGATTGAGAAAAATGGTCGTTTCCAACATTTTTATTAATGTGGAGTTGATAAAGGAAATCACCAAGGCCTGTAACCTAAACAAGAGTGTAGTATACACAATGGAAGGAAGTATATTGTCTCTAGATAGAGACCACATTTGTAGGGATTTTGATCAAAATCCTAACACTCAATTTTTGATCAATCTGGGTGACCTAGACAGAGAATACCAAAGGTATATACATAGATATAGAGTGAATTGGTTACCTTGCTTCATGCCTAAATGGAAACATATAGAATTGCAAAGGTTTGCAAAAGCAGATCTTAAACCCTTTGGATATGATTTTTTTTAGGTTAATTTCATAAAAACATATTTCTTTTTATGTCAAGTTTTGGGGTTGGACAGTAAGATAGAGATTCCTTTCAGCTTGATGGCACTTGGAGTGGACATAAAAATCAAGGATGTTTAAAAAACCTATGAATACATTGGATATGTTTTAGATAATCTGAATAAACCTGTATTATCATTGAAGAGGGATAGTAGTGTGGTGCATTTCAAGTGGTATTCACTCTTGTGCCACATAATTTTGTGTAGTGTATTGCAAGTATGGTCTCCCCTTGCTACAAGTTAGGAGCATAAATGAGAAGAGAATATTTCCAATCAAGGAATGGCCTTAAATATGTGATAAATATTGTGACAAACCCAACTACTTAAAATTTTAGGAGATATTTGTTAGGACTTTGTTGCAAGGTCTTAGTTTTTAGTGGATTGGGGACTATCAGAATAAGTAAGGATGTTTTTAAGGCTAAAGGACCTCACTCCAAATAAGGGGATCAATCATAATTAGGGTGATTAGTTCTTATACACCAATGCCACAATAATTAGGGTATATAGATTCCATGTAGCAGCCCATGTGCTACCAAAGAATGTACCTAACAAAATTTCCTTCTTAGCGACCATGTGGAATTTAAATGTGTCAGCAAAGACTCATTTCAAGAATAATAAGAATCATGCCCTCCTCCCAACCATAGTTGTGATTTTTTATTTTACAGTTACAACAAGGGAGGGAATGGAGTTACTATATGGAAAATAGTTTCCTTACAAAAATGAAAGTAGACAAGGAGAGGAGATCTGACCCTGAGAGATTCATGCATAGGAAAATGACTCTTTTCAAACTCTCTGCTTATCCTCATGATTTTTATAATCTAGTGAATCTTATTCAAAATTGCTCCACTAAGGCCCAAGATGCACAAAGAAGAGCCTTATGGGTAAATATCTAGATTGTATAGAATAAAAGGAAAAAGGATGGTCCTTCTTTCCAAGGATCATTTTTTCATATAAAGGATACCATATTTAGAATGATTCCTATGTTGGAAAATACCAATCAATTCTTGGAAAATCTACCCACTACTACACCAAGCACTTTAGGCCCTTCTACCTTTCAAGCAAGTATACCATCAATCCCTCATCCTATCACCCCATTTCAACAAATTGACCCCATGACTAGACCTCTGGTTGATTACCCCCTTGGCCTTGATGAGTTTTATGATGATTCTCTCATGGTGCAAGATATGTATCCCCATCCAAGAGTATGAACTGAGAGACCCACTAATGATAGATTGGTCATAAATTTTGAGACTGTTGGCTAGATTATAGATGACGTCTTACCAACTTGTAGGGAATTCTTGCAAGATGATCAATTTATAACAACATAGGAGTTTAAGGAATATATCCTTAAAAATAAAGGAGAGGAACTATAAAATGGGATCTATGATAGGATCCTCTCTAAAAATGAGAAGGAGATAATTGAAGTGTTTTGGAGGAATGTAAAGGTAGAAATTGATTCCATAAATCCACAAAGAGGTAGAGAGCTTGTGAAAAATGGAGAACATCTCCTACTGATAGGATGTGAAATGTATTCTACAATTGTATTTTATAAAATCAAGAGACATGGAGTGATAACCTAAGTTTAAATTCTAAAGAGCAAGCTGAAGCTTTATATTTTGGGTCAAGGTTTCACCCAAGGCATGATAACTTAGTAATTTGGTATGTTTTCCCTTAAAAAAAATCCCTAGGTAATAAATGATCTCAGTGAAATAACTAGAAGTCTCATCTAAGAAGAGTAGGGGAGACAAGTGTACATTAAGAATCTCCCTTGATATTGAATACAACCCTTTTTATTGAGTACACAATTAAAAAGTTGCAAGGATATTTGGATAAGGCTAATGCATTGAATCAAAAGTTGCAACAACAACTCAATATAGTCACAAATATCTTACCTATTCTACAACCAATTAGTGAGGTTCAAGCCTCATAGGAGAAGAATAATTTGATCATTAAGATTTTTGTCACCAAAAAGTGTAGTCTTCGGCACTTTTTCATTCATTTTGGCCTTTTCCCTTGGATTTTGGCCTTCTTTTACCTTGATTTAGTCTTGTAAGCTTGCAATTCAACAATAACCTAACAATTTTTTACTAAGGTGTTATGAAGTGTTGTAACATATTTCCTCACTTTTCTAAGACCCTCTCAATACAATTCACCTAAACAACACTCTCTTACATCCTTGTCCCCTTTATGTACTTTTAGTCCCAACTTAAGTGTGTTTTGAGAGGTAAAACTGATAAACTTCATTAAAAATTATTTAATTCTTGACCACCACTTGAAATTTCCCAAGTGGACTAGGTCGCCACCTTGGGCGACCTAGTCCCTTTTGGCATAAATTTCAAAATTAAAATAATATCTAATGGGAATGTTGCCTCCTAAAACCCTAGTGTCGGCCTATCATGTTGCATTTTAGGAAAATTAGGGTTTTTCATGTACAAATAAGGGTTTTCACCATCAGTTTCCTCCTCCCAAGCTCATTTTTACATCTCATCACAAGAACTCTTGCACTCAAGACTTCACAAGCAAACAATCAAGCATAAGGGTTTCACAAGAAAACTCCATTGGAGTTGTTCTTGCATGTTGCAAACCTCAACAACAAAGGATTTGGTGAGAATTTACATTGTTTATCATTCAAGCATCTATCCTTTGATTTATTTCTCATTTGGGTTTAGTTACCATCAAAGGGGTTTGACTTAGGAAAAGCCCTATTTCCTAACCCCAATATTGTCTTGGTCTTTGCATGTGTTTGCATGTTTGTACTCAAATTTGGTGAGGTGCAAAGTGTTGGAGAAAGTACAAGCATTCCATCCAAGTCACACCAAGGCATCAAACCCTAGAATGAGAAAAAATACAAGTTGTTGATCACTTTTGGGAGTTTCAGACACAAACTGATGCAAAGAAAGAAAGTACCAACTAGGACACATATAATCAAACCCTAAATCCATAGAAAGCATCAAGAGGACTAGGTTGCCCCTATTGGCGACCTTGTCCTTGTGCTAAGCCTAAAAAAGGGATTTTGCATTTTTGGGTACTCTTTTCCCCAAAACCTGGTCGAGCAAAATTTCCCGACAGGAGGACTAGGTCACCCAACTTGGCGTAAGTGTCCCTCTATTGATTTCAGACATTTTCTAGAATATTTCGAGGCCTCTCATCTACAACATCACATTTCCAGGTGCACAATTTCTCAACTTTCTCATTTAATTTATGTATTGAATACATTTAGGTCATTTAGGTTAGCTTGCATTAGTTTACTTTTACTTCATTTACATTTCATACATTAGATCAGTATCATTTCATTTTTAGTTTTCAGCCACACAACACACACACATCACAACCTTCATCAATTAGCCCTCCCTTTGAATGAAATCACCAAAAAGACTATATCACTAAGTGGAAAGAGTGCCATTCCTAAACAAAATGTGCTCTTAGGTGAAAACCCCTAGGAGCCTAGTAAAGGAAATCCTCTTCCCCTTGATTGCATATATTTTTGGTGGTTCATTTTGGTGAACTCGACCATAGACCACTTGTTTAACTTTCTGATTTTGCATTTCATCTTAAGAAATAGATTTCATTGCATTGAAAGTTTTGCATTGTTTGCATCCTAGGGTTTGTAGAAAAATTGCATTAGTGAAATTTCATGCTAGATTGCACTTCATATTACACTTTTAGAAAGAAAATACAAAAAAAATTGAATTTCCATTCTCTGTTTGCATCAAAAACTCAAAAAAAGTACAAAAAGTAGCTAAAATTTTAGAAAATAGTCAAAAACAACACTACTGGGACTAAGTCGCCACACTGGGTGACCTAGTCCTCTTTCACATTCTGCATAATAGTTTCTATCATTTTCAACACATTGTCTGCATTTTTGGTTTCTGTAATTGTCTTCCTATTTTCATCTCCAGATTTTCTCTTTTAGTCCATTTCTTGTCATTACTTCTCTCTCATCATGGCCATGTATTTCAAGAAGTTATGGACATCCCTCAAGTCCTTAATGAATATGTCAAGTTGCACCTTTTCCACTGATCCTAATGACCTTGAACCTAATCCTAATCAACCTACTCCCAATGAATGTCCTCCTACCGAAGTAGACATCATTGGAGATGATGATGTTAGCATGTATCGGCTCCTTAATGACTGCCTTGACAACCTTGAAGAAAATGCTTCCTTTTACCCCTAATTGAACTAGCTAGTGATGCCTAACATATCATCCCTTGACACATTTACTTACCTTCATCCAGAAATACAAAATTGATCTAGGCTATCTAATCAAGGTGAGCCTAGTTCCTCTCAGCCTATCCCTCCTCAGCCCTTTTACCATAAATCAATCACCCACCCTCCCATCAATCTTCAACAAACTTATGGAAAAGGGTTTACCTAAGAAAACAAGGTGGTGATCTCACAAGCGAACATGAAATTCACAAATTTTATGAATAATTGTCACCTGATGAACATACAATGGGCATTGGTTATCAAGATCCCCCTCGCAATAGGGTTCCTCCTAGAGAATCTCTTAGGCTCCATCACAATGGCACAATGATCTTCGATTCCCCTCCTAACTTGGATATTCTCCTTCCTAAGGAAAGGCCACCATCCTCTTATAACAAGACTGCTAAACCTCCGGTCATTTCAGGACCTCCTACTCCCATACCCTCTTTTGAAGTTGGAGAATACAACCACCGCAAGAGGCCATATAAATTCCAAAAAACTTAAGTTTCCTCTCCATCCACCACTTGAATGTGAGAGACAATTATACATCCTCTTAAACAAAGGGCTCATAACCTTACCTCATCATAATAAGTTGGTAATCCATCCTAAAGATTCTAATGCACCACATTGTGCTTATCATCGTGTTCTTGGACATTGAAATGATGAATGTCCCCATATACGCGAGATACTGAGTAAGTATCACTTCATTGGTTCTAGGTGCTATCCTATTGATCCTTAACCTACTATCATGCCCCCTTTCATGTAATAGTTGTAGAGCATTCCCTTCTCACTATTACACACCCCCTCTCATTAGCTACCTCGGCTCCCTCCAGCCCTGCACTCAGTGGGGGCAATAGGTTGCTAGCCTTGTCCTACTAATGCACTTGTCTTTGTACCTTCACTTCGTTGTCCACCTTCCGCTTCTACCCATCAAGATTGGGAGGTGGGTGACTTGCTTCATGGTTGACTTACACTTTCCTTACTAGTATTGTGTTTTTTTATGAGTCATGTATTCCCAGTCTTGTTTGATGTTTCTTACTCTTTGTGACATTCTTCTATATGTATCTACATTTTTCTATGTGTCTTTCATGCCTTTTCTCTTTTTTGCTTTTCCTTTTTGACCTCCATTTGGGGATGATGCAAGGCATTGAGACTGCAATGTCTCCTTCATGTTGACCCAAATGGACCTCTTTTCCTTTTTATTTTTCTCCTTTTTCCTTTCATTTGGGGATGATGCAAGGCATTGAGAATGCAATGTCTCCTTCATGTTGACCCAAATGGACCTCTTTTCCTTTTTCTTTTTCTCTTTTTTCCTTTCATTTGGGGATGATGCAATGCATTGAGACCACAATGTCTCCTTCATGTTGACCCAAATGGACCTCTTTTCCTTTTTCTTTTGCTCTTTTTTTCTTTCATTTGGGGATGATACAAGGCTTTAAGACCATAATATCTCCTTCATGTTGATCCAAATGAAGCTCTTTTACTTTCTCTTTTTCCTTTCATTTGAGGATGATGCAAGGCATTGAGACCGAAATGTCTCCTTCATGTTGACTCAAAAGCAAGGAACTCTTTCATTTATCTTTTTTATTTTTATTTTGTTGTCCTTTTGGGGACGATGCAAATCATCGAGACATCCTATGTCTCCTCCATGTTGACCAAAATTGACTCTCCTTTCTCATTTTTTTTTGCACTCATTATGTCTTTCTTCCAGTTCTATGCATTTGGGGGAATGATGATAGTTCCATGCTCTCTAAACAAACATTGCAGGAATGAACAAACTGACCCCAAATTCATAGATCCCTTATGTGTGTGGTTTTTCATTTTTGGGGCAATCCCCTTTCCTTTTATTTCTTCCTTTTCACATGATGTAGCCTCTCTTGGACACCTATCACTTGACATAGGGCTTTTTCAAGTTGGCTCTCATGTCCTTTTTCATTTTTTCTTTCTCCACTTTAAAACAATTTCTCACAAGATGATGTGTTGCAATTCCTTTAAAGTGGGGGCATACATTTGCACTATTTTTTTTTTGAATTTTCTTTTGTTTAATCCTTGGTTCCTAGTGCAGCCTTATCACTTCACATGATGCATTTTCTCATTTCATGGATGACATTTGGTGTAATTTCCTTCATGAGTGTGACTTATCTTAGCATATTACATTCTTCTTAGTGGCCTGATGCCACACACTACATCCCCTAAGATCTAAATCTTCTATCCTTCGATAGGTCCTCTCTTGGAGACATTAGATGCAATGATCCCTAAGTCAAAGACCTCATATGAACTAAACAAGACTCCTTGGAACACCCTTTTTGCATTTTTCACTTTTGCATTTTACATGTTGAATTTTTTCATTGTGCATACATGGCCACCTTACATAACACAACTTGCATGATTGTGGTGCCATCTTGAACTTGTTCATGACTTCTAAGAATCCAAGGCTTTTCTTATCTCATGAACCACACCGTTGTCTTTTGTGGCACCTTATCAAAGTTATCATGAGGTATACCTTTGGTATGGTTGAGCGGGAAGCCCAACTAGCGGCATGACTTTCCCCATAGCCACCCTTTTGTGTTTGAGTGCATACCAACCATGGGTATGTATCTCACCACCTTTTGGAATTCTCACCTAATGAACAACCGAAAGTCTCATCGGCCTAGAGTGAGTACATCCTTTTCTCCTAGACAAACAACCTAGATCTGATCCACAACTAGATGGGCAAACGGTCGAAGCTTGATCTAAATTTTCACATCACTCCTTGAGTGATCTATTGTACTTATGATTAGTTTTCCATGGGATCTTGATCCTAGGGGCTTGATCATACCTCTTGCTCATAAGTCATCTCACCTCACTAGGATGACTAAATTAGACCCCGCTTGACATGCATGATTCAACTAATTTAGTGTGAGGATGAAGTAAGCTTATACTCTCACTAAAGTGGGGGCTAAATGTGTTGCCAAAAAAGTTTAGTCTTTGGCCCTTTTTCACTCATTTTGGCCTTTTCCCTTGGATTTTGGCCTTGTTTTACCTTGATATAGTTTTGTAAGCTTGCAATTCAACAATAACCTAACGGTGTTTTACTAAGGTGTTGTGAAGTGTTGTAACACATTTCATCACTTTTCTAAGACCCTCTCAATAATATTCACCTAAACAACACTCTCTTACATCCTTGTCCCCTTCATGTACTTTTAGTCCCGACTTAAGTGTGTTTCAAGAGGTAAAACTGATAAACTTCATTAAACATTATTTAATTCCCAATCACCACTTGAAATTGCCCATGTGGACTAGGTCGCCACCTTGGGTGACCTAGTCCCTTTTGGCATAAATTTCAAAATTAAAATGAAATCTAATGAGAGTTTTTCCTCCTAAAACCTTAGTGCCGGCCTATCATGTTGCATTTCAAGAAAATCAGGGTTTTCACCTTCATTGTGCCTCCTCCCAAGCTCATTTTTATATCTCATCACAAGCACTCTTGCACTCAAGACTTCACAAGCAAGCAATCGAGCACAAGGGTTTCACAAGAAACCTCCATTGGAGTTGTTTTTGCATGTTGCAGACCTCAACAATAAAGGATTTGGTGAGTATTTACCTTTTTTATCATTCAAGCATGTCTCCTTTGATTTATTTCTCATTTGGGTTTAGTTACCATCAAAGGGGTTTGACTTAAGCAAACCTCTATTTCCTAACCCTAATATTGTCTTGGTCTTTGCATGTGTTTGTAGGTTTTTACTCAGATTTGGTGAGGTACAAAGTGTTGGAGAAAGTACAAGCATTCCATCCAAGTCACATCAAGGCATCAAACCCTAGAAGGAGCAAAAAGACAAGTTGTGGATCACTTTCGGGAGTTTCAAACACAAACTACTACAAAGAAAGAAAGTACCAACTGGGACCCATAGAATAAAACCCTAAATCCTCATAAAGCATCAAGAGGACTAGGTCGCCCCTATTGGCTACCTTGTTCCTGTGCTAAGCTTGAAAAAGGGATTTTACATTTTTGGGTACCCTTTTCCCCAAAACCTGGTTCGACAAAATTTCTCGACAGGAGGACTAGGTCACCCAACTTGGCGTAAGTGTCCCTATGTTGATCTCATACATTTTCTAGAATATTTCGGGGCCTCTCATCTGCAACATCAAATTTCCAGGTGCACAAGTTCTCAACTTTCCCGTTTACTTTTTGTATTGCATACATTTAGGTTAGCTTGCATTAGTTTAATTTTACTTCATTTACATTTCATACATTAGATTAGTATCATTTCATTTTCAGGTTTCAGCCACACAACACACACACATCACAACCTTCATCAATCAACCCTCCGTTTGATTGAAATCACCAAAAACACTATACCACTAAGCGGAAAGAGTGTCATTCCTAAACACCAAGTGCTCCAAGGTGAAAAACCCTAGGAGCCTAGTAAAAGGAATCCCCTTTCCCGTGTTTTCATATATATTTGTGGTTCAAGATTAAGAACTTTAGGGAGGAACTCAAGCTGAGTAAGTCAAAATATAGAGCAACAAAGGATGGAGTTTTGATGAAGGTTTTAGACCTAGTTGACAATATTTTGGGTACAAGTTGTCAAGTATTATTTCTTAGATTGATAATGTTTGGTAAAATTATACCATTTTAAGGAATGCATATGTAAGCCATAATCATGCATGGATGAGGCTATGGCTCTTCCAATCTAATTGGTCCCACTGGATTAGTTTATTGAAAATCATTATCGAGAACCTCATTTTCGATGCTAGCTTAGTGTCTAGCATTTTTGAACAAGTCATATTTGTTGGATGACATTTTTAGTTATCATAATAGATATAAGGACCTTATGAAAAGGGAATTAAGTACCATTGAAAGTTTTGATGAATTTTATATGCCTCCAACTTTCAATGAGGAGAGTGAGGTAATTTCTTGTAGGGAGTACAAGTCTAAATTTGTAAATATTATTACTCCTGTTGGGTCTCAAAAATGCTAGTTTGAACTACGAGAGGTTGCCAAGCTCTCACAACATTTTTGGTCAACTAACAAGGCCAATTGATGCAATTGTACCTTCTACTCTTCAGGCTCTGCAAAACCTAGGCAGGTGCACCTATCTGTATGTTGCAGATTTAAGATATATTTCCTGGTGAAACAATCTATCCACAATGGCAAAGGGAAGTGGACATATGAGATTACTACAATTACTCCTACTCCTACTGCACAAATGAAAGGTTTTTTAAATAGATTGTTTGATGTGGATTTATATCTCTGGGTTCTGGCAGATCAGTGCCTTCTATCCACATGGGTAATGGAGTAAAAAATGATATGGTTTCCTCCTATTGGTTTAACTCTAGTTGTTAGGCACTCTGAAAAATTCTATGGATGGCACAAAAATTCACTAAGTCTATGACTTGCATAAATAGTGCTGGAATGTTCCTTTATTAGGTTCTTCTTTAACTATCCAAAATAAATCTCAAAACCACTGTGATTTATCAAGAGAATTTAGTTCTGACTTGTAGACACCATTTTAATTAAATCACACAGAATGAGAATGCATTTTGATAAACAAGGTAAAAAACTTGATATGCTGATTTAAATGATTAAAAGATCCCAAGTTGGAGACAACCAAAATAAAGAATATGAATTTTATTTATCACAACAAATGAACACCAAAAGAAATTTACCAATTTAACATATTTTCTCCATTGATTCTACTTCAAGAAAGTCTGTCATTATTTGCATTCTAGTCCCTTCTCGGGAAAATTCTAACTCCTACAGTCTAACTACTGCCCTTTTTTTTTATCCTTCTCTACTTCTAACTCTCCTTCAGAGTTTTGCAAATATTTATACATTATAGACCAAGGGTTGTCACCCTTCAATTTTCTGGTTATGACAGTTTGCATTCTTCATAGTTAAATAAAATATTTTATTAATTGCCTCATCGGCAAATTAAATATTTCATACAATAGTTATGCCTTTGATTTTAATTTAATACTTTGGAAGCCTTTGATTTTGCTTTGACATTTCAATCGCTTCGTGTATTTATTTTATTGAATGTCGTGAAGTCTTTATTCATGCTTACCGCTCTACCGCGGTCAACTTATTGACTAGCCATGGTATTGCGGCGAGACTGTCATGGTCCATCTTCATTGTTACCACGTTACCGCGGTCTTCGTTCTACCCCTTGGCGGTATAGCGGTGACTATCTTCAAACCATCTACCTTGTTGCTTACCATGCTACCGTGGTCTTTATTTTAACGACTACGATACTACGGTGTGACCGCTAGCCACTTTCCTTCCGTTACCACGCTACCGCGGTCATTGGCCTGATTGCCAGTGGTACCGCAGTAGCCGCTAGCTATTACCTATGTCACTGATCGTTGACTATGCCGTCGTTACTGACTGATCACTAACTGCTAACGGTTACCATAGTCACCGCGGTCTCCACTTAAACCCCCTGCGGTACCATGGTGAGCCTCCTATCTGCTTGCTTGACTGGTCAATGACCGCCCACCGTGCTATCGCGGTCTATGTTTAGACTGTGCGCGGTGGCACGGTAAACGCTTATGGAGTGCATATTAAGGGAGCAGTAAGGATTTGAAAAGCATGATAAAATGGACGGGGAATAAAATGAATAATTTTTATGAAAAAGATAGGCAAATAAAATAAAATCCCTTAGGGTATTTATGGATTTTTATGGAAATTTGTGAGAAAACCTTAGGCTTTTAGATGGAAATTTTTAGTTCTAACAATGGCTCCTATTGGGGATGAGTGATTGTTGAATCACTACAAGAATCCAGAGTGACTTTGGTAGAGCAGACCGAGCATAAGATATGAAAACGAAGGCAAATGGAGGGAATGAAAAGGATCCGAAACTACTTTGCATAGAAGATAATTTTTTAAAGAGGCATTGCTAAGAATTGTCCGTGCACTGGCAATCCTTAATCCTCTATACCTGCTTTGGTTCAAAAAATCAAAGCACAGGGAATGGCCCCAGGCCACCCAAAAAAGAAAAAACGTGCACTTTCCTGTGTCATAGACCTTATTCTATTTAGAGCTCATCAGGTTTCATTTGAAACTATCCATTCCACCTATCCTGCAACATGCATTGTCATTAAAAGTCTTCAAAAAGGAATTATATTCAGCCTGATTCATGTTCATTCCATCACTCTACATTTCATCATTCTCATTATCATATAAAACAAATTTGTCACCCTTAGCATACAAAGTGTATCCACATTCAACAAAACAATCATAGGCATGCTCACCGTCATGTGTTGCTGAATGATCAAGAAGCTATGCTAGGGCTTGTAAATCTAAATACTCCTTATGGCAACCAAAAAATTCAATCTAAACAACATCCTCTAAAACAATCAAATCAGAGCCATACTCCATTTCTTTCTTACTCTCGATTGGCATTGACACATATTTTTGATTCATACAGTCATCCTTATACATAATTGACTCAATAAATGTTGGACACTCATCATCAATGATATGCAAACCAATATCCTTTTCTTGTAGGCAAAAATTATTTAAATCATATACCTCCTTTTGGACACAAACAGACTTTTGATCAGCTTCAAAGAAATCTTCATCACTATGATAGATGCACATGGGATCACATGAATTGTTACCTTCACTGTTGAAACAAATGTAGGATGGAGCCAAAACTTTGGATTCATCTTTAAGTGCACATTTCTGGTATTGAAGAGTTAACAAATCTGAAACTTGCTCACTGCTGAGTGAACATGTTTCAACCAGATCTCCTGCTATTTCTCCCACTTCTTGATCTCCATATGAACTGAAACAATCATCCTATTGTAGATCAACATCTACCATTTCATCTTCACAATTTGAGTATTCAATGGACCCCTCATAACACACACCATCACAATCTGTTATGCAAGAGATATCTTCTATATCTTCATCCTCTTGGCCCTCATAAAAGCTTTCTCCCATGAATTCTTCTTTATCATTAATTGTGTCATCATGGTATTGATCTGAAAATGAAGGTGCAATTTGTTCATCTTTGCTTGCTTTATCACCAACATACTCCTTATGAAGTGTATCTTCAAGAACATCTTCATCATTTTAGTCCTCCTCCAAGATGCATGATTGACCTTCCATATCATCACCATCTTCCAAATCTGAAAAATTGTCATTAGAACTCCCAGTAGCACATACTTCCTCTGTTTGTTGCATTGTTTGACCATCCATGATATCCCTATTAGATTCGTTGTTAACAATATCCATGTGCATTGTCCCAAGCATGGAATCAATAAATTTATTTGTTGCATTAAAGGCACGTTGTTTCGATGACTCTGACCAATAAGTTGATTCAGGATCCCATGTAATTACAAATTGTGTAACAAATGTGCATCTTGTAGGCCTATGATGAGGAGGTAACTGCATACAGATGTCTACCATCCTGTTGTATAGAGATTTTTCATCCTCTCCTTCATATTTCCTTATGTCAAAAAAGGTATCTAAGGGGGAAATTCCACATTCTGATTCTATAATGGGGTCTTGGTTTTGAGCATGTGCATATTCATCCTCTTTCCCCTCAAGCTGTTGATTCTGACATGAATTTTCAAAAGATTCTATGTTTGTTTTCACTGATTGATCAATTCTATCACTAATATGATCGCCACCATCCTCATACATCTCCTTATCAGTGATATCAATTAGCATATCTACTTGGTCAACAGTGACTGGTTTCGCTAACATAGGCTAATGAATCGAATCAAGCCAACATACTTTCATGAATTGCTCAATAAACATGGATGTGTTGGGCCTGTGATTAATAGGTATTTGCACATAGATATTTGCCATTCTATTGAAGAGGGAGCGTCCATATTCCCTTTTGTGTCTCTTTATGCCATAAAACATTTTTAAAAGACTTTTGCTTATCTTTTGAAGATGGATAGCAGGTTTCACATCAGGTGCAAATTAATGATAATGAATATAAATTGGACAGAGGTGTACTGGGTATTGAGGTCGGTGGGTTGGGAAAAATAGGCCTTTTATACTTTGAAGACGTCCCATTTTATTTAGAAATTGTACTATTCCAAGTATTCTTCATCAAGTTCTTTATCAGAGTCGCCACTCACTTTCTTAAAAGTGAGAGAATGAGATTATTTTAATTCACCCAGCGGAGTCATTTTCATTAGAAATTCTTAATTATGAATCTCTCTTCGATGACAGTTGTCTTCTTTCTTCTTTTGTTGTTTTGACAAAATATTACTATTTCTCAACATCTATGTATTATTTATCAAATGAAAACAGAGTCGCCACCTACTTTTCCAAAAGTAGGAAAATGAAATAGATTATGATATTGCTTTGGTTTGTCCCCAGTGGAATCTCCAAACAAAATGTGAAATATTTGTTGACTTTATAAATGGAAAGGCTGAAATTTTTTTGGAATTTGTCCCCAGCAGAGTCGCCAATTTGTTGGGTCTCAAAAATGCTGGTTTGAACCATGAGAGGTTGCCAAGCTCTCACAAAATTTTTGGTCAACTAACAAGGCCAATTGATGCAACTGTACCTTCTACTCTTCAGGCTCTGCAAAACCTAGGCGGGTGCATCTATCTGTATGTTGCAGATTTAAGATGTATTTCCTGGTGAAACAATCTATCCACAATGGCAAAGGGAAGTGGAAAGATGAGATTACTACAATTACTCCTGCTCCTACTAAACAAATGAAAGGTTTTTTAAATAGATTGTTTGATGTGGATTTATATCTCTGGGTTGTGGTAGATCGGTGCCTTCTATCCACATGGGAAATTAAGTAAACAATGATATGGTTTCCTCCTATTGGTTTAACTCTAGTTGTTAGGCACTCTAAAAATTCTATGCCTGGCATAAAAATTCACTAAGTCTATGACTTGCATTAATAGTGCTAGAATGTTCCTTTATCAGGTTCTTCTTTAACTATAAAAAAAAAATCTCAAAACCACTGTGATTTATCAAGAGAATTTAATTCTGACTTGCAGACACCATTTTAATTAAATCACACAGAATGAGAATGCATTTTGATAAACCAGGTATATACTTGATATGCTGATTTAAATGATTAAAAGATCCCAAGTTGGAGACAACCAAAATAAAGAATATGAATTTTATTTATCACAACAACTGAACACCAAAATAAATTTACCAATTTAACATATTTTCTCCATTGATTCCGCTTCAAGAAAGTTTGTCATTATTTACATTCTAGTCCCTTCTCAGGAAAATTCTAACTCCTATAGTCTAACTACTACCCTTTTTTTTTATCCTTCTCTACTTCTAACTCTCCTTCAGATTTTTGTAAATATTTATACATTACAGACCAAGGGTCATGACCCTTCAATTTTCTGGTTATGACAGTTTGCATATTTCATAGTTAAATAAAATATTTAATTAATTGCCTTGTCGGCAAATTAAATATTTCATACAATAGTTTGATTTTAATTTAATACTTTGGAAGCCTTTGATTTTGCTTTGACATTTCAATCACTTCGTGTATTTATTTTATTGAATGTCGTGAAGTCTTTATTCTTGCTTACCATTCTATTGCGGTCAACTTATTGACCAACCGCGGTATCGCGGTGAGACTGTCATGGTCCATCTTCATTGTTACCGCATTACCGTGGTCTTCGTTCTACCCCCTGGCGGTATAGCGGTGACTATCTTCAAACAATCTTCCTTGCTGCTTACTGTGCTACCCCGGTCTTTATTTTAACAACTACGGTATTGCGGTGTGACCGCTAGCCACTTCCCTTCCGTTACTGCGCTACTGCGGTCATTGGCCTGACTGCTAGCGGTACCATGGTAGCCGCTAGCTATTACCTCTATCACTGATCGTTGACTACACCATCATTACTGACTGATCACTAACCGCTAATTGTTACTGCAGTCACCACGGTCTCCACTCAAACCCCTTGCGGTACCGCGGTGAGCCTCCTATCTGCCTACTTGACCGGTCAATGACCGCCCACCACGCTATTGTGGTCTATGTTTAGACAGTGCGCGGTGGCGTGGTAAAGGCTTATGGAGTGCATATTAAGGGAGCGGTAAGGATTTGAAAAGCATGATAAAATGGAC
The DNA here is from genome assembly GCA_007115665.2 of Sequoiadendron giganteum. NCBI lineage: Eukaryota > Viridiplantae > Streptophyta > Pinopsida > Cupressales > Cupressaceae > Sequoiadendron > Sequoiadendron giganteum. The sequence continues at coordinate 238,121,387 of CM021108.1, read as the reverse complement.
GGGGAATAAAATGAATACTTTTTATGAAAAAGATAGGCAAATAAAATAAAATCCCTTAGGGTATTTATGGATTTTTATGGAAATTTGTGAGAAAACCTTAGGGTTTTAGATGGAAATTTTCAGTTCTAACAACTCCCATGTATAGGAATATTAATAAAGGAGAGTTAGATGTATATCATCTTAACCTATGAATTGATTCACTTGAAAAATTAGAGTATAGTCTGCTAGGTTTCTTTGAAATTGTGCAAGTTTTTATTGGTGATGAACATAAGTCCAATATGGAAAGATTCAACAAATTTATGCCACCTAATATGAACACATCAATAGGACATGGTGAATAAAAAGTGGAGGAAAGTATTGCAAATTGAGTTACATTTCAATTAGTCTTCATCAACTAGTTATAATTGTTGCATGGGCTAGTTAGGTAGAGAATATTAGAAGTCTGCTTTCATCTATAAGTAGTAATTTTGAGAAGATCACCTCCATACACTAACATCAATGCTCCAAAAGATCTCAAGCTACTTTTTTGGGTGATTACTACCATTTTTAAATGTGCTTTTTCCTATGTGCATAGTATCACCACTTGATTTTTGTCTTCTAGTGACTTAAGTGGTGGAATGACGCTATTTTTTTGTTGCTTCTCTTGTGTCTATAAAAGGGAATTTTGAGCCTCATTTTAAGGTTTCTAAATATTAGGATAGCTTAGTTATTGTAAGTCTTTGTATAGAGTTAGGTTTTATGTAGATAATTCCTCTAAAATTAAAAGACAAAATATTGTAATTTTTCCTTGTAATAACAATAGATGGCTCAAATACTTAGTGTATTTTCTTAAATTTGAGTATCAATCTACCATTCTCTTCATATTGTAACACATTCTGTTTGGAATAAATATAATCAAGGATTTTTTCTCATTCTCATACCAACTTTGATGTTATGGACACCTAAAAATGTCAACCTTTTTTAATGAATGGATTAAACTTCCTTTTAGATTGTTCATCAGAGACTGTGTTATTATAATAAGGATTTATAAGTATTGTCATAGAATTGTCTCTTTTTTTATTTCTCATTGTAACTCATCGAGGGTTTAAGAAGCCAAAGGGTTGGTCTATTGTAGGAGATTTTTATTTCATTTCTTGACTCTACAATGGATAAGGCATTGGCCAATATAATTCAAAAAGTTTAGGGCTAAGAAGTGTAGACATCGAAAATTGGTCTAGGCCTGTGAGTACCACTTTCGACATAATTTTATATTATCCATGGTAATGATTAAATAATGTTAATTATTTAATTACCCTTTCTAACACATATTTCCTCTATTAATTAAATACCCCTTTTAATTAATTCATAAATAACCTTTATTGAACTTGATTAATTAAATGAATCATAATTATTTAATTATGTAGCTAACTAATTAATTCTTCCTTCTTAATTAAATAATTTATTATTTAACTACCCCCTTTATCATATTTCAACTATAATTAAATATCTTTATTTAATTATTCATTTAACCCCTTTATCTATAATTAAGTATTTATTATTTAACTATTCAATTCCATCTTTTCAATAGTGAAATTAAATAAATTATCTTTATTTATTTTTAATTAAAGTCTTTCATTTTCGAATGTTGAGTTAAAATAACATTTAATTCATAGTTTAATTATGTATGTCACATTCTTCTATCATTCAGTTATATAAATCATTCACTCACCTTCTGACTCAAGATCTATTTTTATTTCTCTAGTTATCTCTGGATTCAACATCTGATTGTCTCTGCGAGAGAACTCACTGTCACAACTAGTCAGTTAACTAGTTCTAAATCATATGCATGAATGCATTTATTAATTCAATATATTTATTTAATTAATTATTTCTTGTATGCATTCAAATTCTTCATCTTTGAGCTCTAACTTTGTCTTTGACATTCAAAGTCTATTTCTTCTATTTTCAAAGACTCTTAACTCAAGATTAAGTTACCGTTCTAACTTAATCTTTATCCTGCAGTCTTTTTTGACTCATGTTCTAACTCACATTCTATCTGACACATAACTCACATTGCATGACATTCATCAATCTCGTTCGTGGATCTCTCTTTCAATCTAAGTCGATCGTTCAAAAACCCAAAATCTATAAAATGGCTTGTCATTATCATTATTCCTCCTCCCGAAATCATACACTTTTGAGAAGAAAATTATCTTCGATATTTTTCTTAGACATTCAACAAGGTTATGCTTGCACCAATACTGAAAATCTAAGGGCAAGAGTACTGAAATAGAAAAATGGAGAAGGACAATCAAGATAATTCGAAGGAGTGGACACAAATTAGGTGAGAGCTTTCCAATTGATTTGTTTATTTTATTATGTTTACTTTCTTCATTCTTTGTTGTTTGATTTAGATTAATATTGGTTAGATTAAGATTAAATTCATTTATTCTAGTTGAAGATCATACCCCAGATTTTATTCTATGTTACATTTGGTGAACCCGACGTGAACACGCTTCAAATTCATGCAACATCTTTCCATTTTTCCATTTTTCATTTTCCAGGTTATCGTACAACACACCGCATATGTCCAAAAAAATGACGCATTTGTCCGCATCTGCCATATTTTGTGATGCATCTGCCATTCTGCACCACATCCATGACACTCTGCACTGCATCTGCCTGTCAACACGAACTACATCTGCCTGTCAACAGTCGAGCCACATCTATGGCTCAAAATGCTGCATCTACCTAGTAATCAATTTTTCACTGTTTATGCATTTTCGTATATTTACGTTTTCATTTTCAATTTTTTGGTTATTTCATTTTCTCGCTAATGTGTGTTTACAGCTGTTTTAAGGTGGATTAACTTAGTTTTTGCAGGATGAAGCATAGAAGACCAAATAAACCAAAAATAATGTTTTCTGCAGGATGAAAGCCGAAGACAAAAAAGAACTACTGATCAGTTTGCATGCAAGGCCTAATGACTTTCTTAATTTTATTTGTCAAGCTTTCTATTTGGTAGATAAATAATTGTCATTTGGATTAAAAATAATCAGTGTTTACTTTGTTTGGTGCGAAAGCACAATTTGTAACCCCACGATTTGGTATATCGAAGTATCCTGGGTGTAAGAGAAATGGTTACTAACTCTAGAACTTGGGCCTGTCTTGGTGGAAAAAATTACTCACCCCAAGATGACTCAAACCGGTAGCACGCTAGATGCCAAGTGACTTCCAGCTGGTATATAAAAGTGGATTCTTGGGGAAAGCCCAAGAATCACGCTCACTATTCTGATGAGATGGACAAAAATGGACTCTCGCTGAAGTTGAATAGTGCCCCACGAATGGAATTCCCTTACTAAACACCTTGTTGTAGTTTTGCCAAAATCCTACCTATTTGTTGGTGCAGTAGGTCGAACCTGTGAAGCCATCTTACATTCTTACAGTTCACTTGTAGAGATGAAATGCATGCCATGGGAGTTTCATAAGTATAGTAGCTTGGCTGCCCCATATAAGTGAGTTTCGTGGATGGGAACCAGTGGGGTCAAGCTACTAATCATCCACCGTGAATATGCATAGCTGGATTTATCCAAGTAAGAAGACCAAATAAACTTAGTTTACAGCTATTTTAAGGTGGATTAACTTAGTTTTTGCAGGATGAAGCATAGAAGACCAAATAAACCAAAAACAATGTTTTCTGCAGGATGAAAGCCGAAGACAAAAAAGAACTACTGATCAGTTTGCATGCAGGGCCTAATGACTTTCTTAATTTTATTTGTCAAGCTTTCTGTTTGGTAGATAAATAATTGTCATTTGGATTAAAAATAATCAGTGTTTACTTTCTTTGGTACGAAAGCACAATTTGTAACCCCATGATTTGGTATACCGAAGTATCCTAGGTGTAAGAGAAATGGTTACTAACTCTAGAACTTGGGCCTATCTTGGTGGAAAAAATTACTCACCCCAAGATGACTTAAACCGGTAGCACGCTAGATGCCAAGTGACTTCCAGCTGGTATATAAAAGTGGATTCTTAGGGAAAGCCCAAGAATCACGCTCACTATTCTGATGAGATGGACAAAAATGGACTCTTGCTGAAGTTGAATAGTGCCCCACGAATGGAATGCCCTTACTAAACACCTTGTTGTAGTTTTGCCAAAATCCTACCTATTTGTTGGTGCAGTAGGTCGAACCTGTGAAGCCATCTTACATTCTCATAGTTCACGTGTAGAGATGAAATGCATGCCATGGGAGTTTCATAAGTATAGTAGCTTGGCTGCCCCATATAAGTGAGTTTCGTGGATGGGAACCATTGGGGTCAAGCTACTAATCATCCACCATGAATATGCATAGCTGGATTTATCCAAGTAAGAACTCAGTAAGTATTGTCCACAAAGCCTAGGTTGTAAATGTTTTTGGTCTTAACAGTTTTATCATCACAAACTGAAAAATACATTGATTTCTGTGATTGTTTTTTGCTGTATTCGTCAAAACACTTGATCATCAAACGAAGTCAGTCGAAATAAGCACAATCTTCAGAAAATACCGCAACTATCAAAATGAGTCTCATCTGTCAGTTTTAACACTGCATATGTCCTAGTGAGTCGCAATTGTTAGGGGAAATGCCGCATGTGTCTATAAAAAAAAATCCACTTTTACACAGTCAGTATTACGAGTCGCAACTATCAAACCTGGAGTCGCATGTGTATACGCAAGCCGCATATGTCAAAGGAAAAACTGCATGTGTCTATCAAAAGTTTAGTTTCACAGAGTCGTTATTTCGAGTCACATGTGTATATGCAAGCTGCATCTATCAAAGGAAAAACCACGTGTCTGTCAAAAGTTTAGTTTCACAGAGTCGTTATTTTGAGTCGCAATTGTTATTGTGAGCCACATCTGTCAGAACATAAACCGCATCTGTCACAAGTCCAAATCACCAGTCGACATTTGAAACTAGGTTTTAGTCAAATCACTGCATGCACATCGGTAAACCACATCTGTCAAAAATAGAACCGCATCTGATAGGTGAACCACATTTGACTGTCAACAGAAAACTTAGCAATTTGCAAATCAAGTCTGAAACACAACAATAATTTTCGCTTATGTTTCTTAAGATCAACTTTGGATAGAAATTGGAAAAATTTGCTCAAAAAATTTGCATCATTAGGTGTCATATATGTCTTAGTCACAGTCAACGTCTTAGTCATAGTCATCATAAGTTGCATGCATATAGATACTTCGTAGGAAATTGCGTATCGTAGAATAGATAACTTTCCTCGTCATTGGATACGTTCATGTTCCGATTTGTTATAATCATTGAACCTAGTCACTTTAGTCCTATTTGTGAATCTTTCCAGCTCAACAGTCTAGTTTGGGAAATTCATTTTGTCAATTGTCTTTGTCCTACAATCAGGTTCCTTGGTCAAAATCAAATCCTTGCATGCATTTATTCCATAGGTGGTAGGTTATACCCATCTTAGACTCATTTATCATCATAGTCTACTCAAGATTTTGCATATTGTCCATCCTACCATACATCATCTTAGCATACGTATTTTTAGACATCATTTTAGCAATATCCTTTATTGTCAGAAAATCCAAAAAACATAGAAATAAGACATTTCAGTTTTTAGACATAGTCTGCATTACCCCACGTTGAGCAACTTTTCATGGTTGAAACAAGGTCTCAAAAGAAACAAAAAGCAATGTTGGACCCCAACGATTTTGTCAATCCTTTCGCAAATCAACCATCAGGGAAAGAACGACCACATAGACCTTTGCTTGAAAAACACGTCACTAGAGACACACACGGACTAATTTACATTGAAGACATAGATGTGGCTATACAAGATCCTGAATTTGCATCCTTTATGGATGAGTGTTTGGAAAATCATCCCCAATGATATCTAGCAAAGTTGCTAGCAGAAGGTGCCAAACTACCGATAGGATTTGATATTCGTACTTTGCAAACACCACCTATTCAACCAACACAAACTGTGACATCAAGTTTTTATATTCCCCAAATCACCATAGCAATACCAACTGGCATAATAACTCAAACATCATCAATTGTGAACCCAACCCCTTTCAACATAACACAATGTTTACAATTTACTGCGGGAGCAACTACATCAAACCCCTTTGGCGCCAACATGACTGGTAAGAGATCCAAAGTTGGCATGAATATTCCTATACCCAATCAGAACATTCAGACAAGAAATATTCCCAATCCAAATCAGAACATTCAGATGGGAAATATTCAAAATCCAAATCAAAACATTCAAACAGGAAATATTCCCAACCCAAATCAGAACATTCATACATGACATATTCCCAATCCAAATCAGAACATTCAGATGGGAAATATTCCAAATCCAAATCAGAACATTCAAACAGGAAATATCCCCAATCCTAATCAAAACATTCTAACGGGATATATTCCCTCGCCAAATCACAACTCGTCACAAAACATGGCATTTTAGAATATCTACATTGATCCAAACAACACGAACAACATGTCCTTGACACAAGTAGATGTCCTCCAAAATAAAATGCAAACTCTTCAACAATAGATGGACAACATGTCTATGTCAGGCAAACGAACTATCTCAGCGCAAGATCTATGTCCATGTCCATTCGACAAAGCGCTTTATATGACACCTTTCCCCCATGGATACATTATACCAAATTTTGCTAAGTATAATGGGAGGAAGAATCCTTTGGAACACATTAGAGAATTCTCAATGACATGCATGGACATATCATATGACCCCACATACTTGATGAGACTATTTCTGTGAACCCTTATAGGGATAGCACTGGAATGGTTTTCTAAATTACCATATGGTATACAATCTTAGGGAGAATTAGCTGAGAAGTTTTTTGAACACTTTGCTTTTAACACAGACAATGAAGTAACAATAGCAACCTTGTTCCACATGACACAAGAAGAGGGAGAAAATTTCACCACTTTCTTCCTGAGATGGAGAAGTCTAGCTAGCAAATGTCCAGTTGAAATACCTGAAAAATAGAAGGTCACGACATTCCTTGAAAACATCAATCCAAAACTGAGAGGTGACTTATGGGTACATTGTTGTAATTCATTCCTAGACTTGGTACAAAAGGGCATCATCCTTGAAAAATGCCTTATTGACAAAGGAGAAATAAAAGTACCACGCAGGAACCTCATTGTCCAACATCAAAATGCACCAAATGATAGAAACAAATTCTGGTCTAGAAACAAAAATGTTATGAATGACGACATTGTTGATGCTGAAAACATACATACAAGACTAGTTGTCACACTTAGAGGTTACAACCAAAATGCAGACATGACGAATATTCCAGATCAAACAACCAATTATGTCCAAAATTCACAACAACAATGACCACAAAGGAGATTTCCTACATGTGAATTTACCCCTTTAGGGCAACCAATCGAGACAATTTTCAAAGAGTTGATTAAACATAATCTCATTAAACCTTTGGAACCGGGAGAATATGATCCTGGACAGTTTAAACCTTCATGGTGGGACGACAATGCCTATTGTGACTATCATCGCACAAAGGGACACAACCTACAACAATGTCGATAGCTAAATAATATTATACAAGACTTCATTGAAAATGAAACAATAGAGGTCAATGGGCAGAAAAATACAAAGAACAGTGATCATAAGGTCTTCATCGACCCATTACATGACCACACGAAAGGAAAAGCTTCCAGTTCGGGACCCAAGAATAATCCATCAGCCAATTATACCAATACCAAGTATGACTATGGTAAAGGATCGATTGTAAATCACCTCTGAGGTGCAAAAGAAAACGTCAATACCATCGTTATTAAGAAGCACCTGAAATGTGTTGTGAACACACACAGAACTAAGATAACTATTCCAAGTCCTTCTTCTGAGCCACCTACACAAAATTCCAAGTTTAAATACAATCTCCTTGATCAATTGAGTAAAACCCCTGCCCAGATATCCATTTTGGAACTATTGACTTTATCACCTGAGCATCGAGCCATTCTTGACAAAGTTTTACAGAACATGACTATTCCTACAGACTTAGATGTCAATCATTTCGAAGAAATGGTGGGATATTTAACCCACTTGCATCATGCCACATTTTCCCAACAAGATTACTCAACCAAAAAGTATGATCATAATGACTCATTACATCTTGAAGTAATATTCCATCAAACCAAAGTCAGAAGAGTCTTGGTAGACGGAGGAGCAGGTTTGAACCTGTGTACCCTAAAATTGGTTAAGGCATTAGGATTCTCAGAAGACTGCGTAGACACCTCTAAGAGTATAGTCATCAAGGCTTGCAATGATGAGGAAAGATCATCCAAAGGAGTTGTCACACTCCCTATCAGAATTGGCCTAGCAATCATGAACACCAGCTTCCAAGTCTTGTATCTCACCCTTCCGTACAACCTGTTATTAGGTAGACCTTGGATACACACAATGAAAGTTGTACCTTCAACATATCACCAATGTCTTAAATTCTCATATAATGGCACCAAGATCACAATTCATGGTGATCCAGATCCTTTTTAGTATTGTACAGGCCTAAGGGAAATTCCACAATGACAGGTACCAGTTAACCAAGAAGCTTCATCATCCACTTTATCCCTATATGTTGATCCATTGCATCTTACTAATTCCATTTCATTCAAACCACCATCATCCACTCCTAAGGTCGAGATCCAAGACAAAGGTTGTGGAGAATATTACATAAAGGCATTTATACTGTGTTAGTCAATTGGTTCCACCTAAGGCATATGGTCTACCCATGGTAGATAGAAGACAATTAGTAGTCACATTTCATGTTCCCCCTACAATGACATTAACCAAATGGGGAGAGTTAATTGAAGAAATTGTGGATCAAGGTGATATTACCACTTGGTTGTATCAAGAAGACAATGAATACCCCTTGCCGTCTATTCAAATAGCTAAGGACCAATATGGAAAATGCTTTAAGATAATGCAAAATGAAGGATATGACGGGCACAGTGGGTTAGGACTACATCAAAATGGAAGGACGGAACTGATCACTGTTGCAGCATGACCGAAATATTTAGGGCTAGGGTTTCAATCGCTTAGAATTGGGTTTCCTAGTGCTTCATCACCATTTCAAGAGGAAGTGAGTGCTTGTGCAGACATCGAGATTTCTCATGAACCACTTCCCCTAGTTTACGATGAATCTCCCAACTCAAGTGATTGTGAATGGGATTCCCTTTCCTCTACCAGTACCATGAACATAGATGCTCTATTTGGAGAATTGGACCTAAAGATAAAACCTATACCAAAACCATCTATTCCTCGTCATAGGAAGAAATTGTCCAAAAAAGAATGGCATAAGAATTATTATTGGGAAGCCCTTTATCATGCATCTTGGGCACCTCACAAACCATCTTCTAATGACACAACCCCTACAATAGTCCCACAACAGAATATACCTACCCATAGCAAAAAGAATAAGAAGGAGTTAGTCCAAAACTTTTGTGACCATGTCAACCATTCTATATTCACCTTATCAACTTCCACCTTTAATAACTCTGATGATGACATGCCTCTCATATATCCCAAACTTATCGACTGGGATCAACAAGGCACACCCATCATAGATACATTCGAGAATGATGAAGCCATAGCTGAGTTCATGGGGCTTCAAGAAGGCATACCAAGAGGGGATCATAAAGCTGGTTTTACCATAGACTTGGATGATAAATTATATTTTGGGGAGTCTATTTACACCTCTAGTCACAAAAATTAAAATAAAAAGAAAAATGATGAAAATAAGAAAAGTGACGAGTCCCTAGGTGAAAATCGAAAGGCGCCTTTGGATGAAGAAATAGTCAAAATAAAGGGCGTATCTGAGACTGAAAACCTCTCTGAGGCACCCAGGGATAGAGGTTTAAATATTCTCCCTGTCGAATAGGAAAAGTCACCAATGCTGGTAGAAGAGTCTATTGAAGTCAACATAAATACAGAAGAAAACCCTCGACACATATACTTTGCAGCATCATTGACAGAGGTAGAACAACCCAAGTTCAAGGACTTCTTCACAAAGAGACAGATAAACTTTGCATGGTCATACACTGACATGTCTAGGCTAGATCCATACCTTATATTGCACCATCTACCATTACAGCCAGGTATTAAGCCAGTCAAACAAAAGTTAAGGAAAATGCATCCACAGATTGCTCTATTGATCAAAGCAGAACTTAAGAAACTCTTGGATGTTGGATTTATAAGAACTATAGACTATGCAGATTGGATTTCAAATCTTGTACCTATGACTAAACCAACTAGGGGCATCCACATTTGTATAGAATTTAGAGACAACAACAAGGCATGTCCTAAGGATGACTTCCCTTTGCTGAACATAGGCATGATAGTAGATCTCATAGCAGGGTACGAGATGCTATCCCTTATGGATGGTTTCTTTGGATATAACCAAATCAAAATTGCAGTTGAAGACCAACATAAGATAGCTTTTACGTGTCCATGGGGCACATACTGTTGGAATGTTATGCCTTTCGGGCTTAAGAACGCAGGAGCTACCTATCAACGAGCAATAACTACGATTCTCCATGACCTTGTATATACTCTCATGGAAGATTATGTAGATGACATTATAGATAAATCAGAAACAAGGGTAGATCATTTGAAGGTTCTAGACAAGATATTCCAGAGGTTAGATAATTACAACGTCATGATAAATCCAAAGAAGTGTGTCTTTGGAGTAAAATCAAGGAAAATTCTGGGGTATATCATTTCCAAAAGAGGCATTGAAGTAGATCTAGAGAAGGTAAAATCTATCATAGAAATGCCTCCTCCTGTTAGCATTGGTCAACTAAGAACACTATAGGGAATATTATAGTCCATCAAGCATTTCATTGTACAACTAGTAGACAAAATACACCCTTTTCAATATCTGCTCAAGAAAGGAGTACCATTTGTGTGGACACCTAAATGTCAGGACGCTTTCCAAAAAATCAAGAATTACTTACTCACTCCACCGGTCTTAATGCCACCTACAGATGGAAAACCATTGATATTATACATTTCAGCAACTCAGTCGGCATTAGGGGCTCTTCTCACACAAAACGATGATCAAGGTCATGAGAGAGAAGTGTAATACATCAGTCATACCTTGGTAGGATATGAATTAAATTACAGCAACATCGAACATGCTTGTCTTGCAATAGTTTTTACTACTCAAAAGCTTCGACACTATATGCTCAATCACCAAACAAAGTTGGTCACAAATATTGATCCCCTCAAATATCTCCTAAGTAAGGCAGCATTAATAGGCTGATTGGCTAAATGGGTTATGATACTTAGCGAGTATGACATACAATATGTAGAGAGAAATGCTATAAAAGGACAGGTGATTACAGATCAGTTAGCAAATGTACCCATGAAGGAAGACCATCCTTTGGTGGCAAATTTTCCTAATGAATTTATCTTCAACATTGACACTAGAACAAAATGGAAATTATAATTTGACGGGTCACATACACAATGTGGTTCAGGAGCAGGTATCCTATTTGTTACACCTCAAGGCGATACCATTCCTAAATTATTCAGGATTGCTTTCCCTTGTACCAACAACATAGCAGAGTATGGAGCCTTAGTGATAGGATTAAAAATGGCAGCTCAATGGAAGATAAAGAGTCTACATGTTTTTGGCGATTCTCAACTTGTGGTTCGGCAAGTAAATGATGATTATGAGACTAAGGATGAGAAAATTTCCCCTTACAAGTGCATGGCTGATAGTTTCAAGCAGTACTTCAATGACATTACCTTTCAACAAATACCACATATTCAAAACAGGGCTGCAGATGCTATGGCAACCGTGTGTTCCTTATTGGATATTCCCAGTAATGTGCCTAAATTTGAGTTTTTGGTTGAACAGTTGTTGGTCCCCGCCTATGATGTCCCTGATTTTGCGATGGTGTGTAAAATTGTTGGTCCTACATCCCCTTGGTATAAAGACATATTCAACTATCTAACTGACCAAACTTTACCTCTAGACCTGTCAAATAACCAATGTTGAACCTTCATCCGCAAGTCAGCTAAATACACCATCATCGAAGAAACCCTGTATAGATGTACCTTAGATAGCACCCTAATGAGATGTCTTGATGCTGAAGAAGCACAAACAACTTTGCGAGTGGTGCATGAGGGTATATGCGGATCCCATTCGAGTGGTCCTACTTTAGCCCATAAGATTATGAGATTAGGTTATTATTGGCCTACAATGGAGAAAGACTCATATATCTTTGTAAACAAATGTAGATAGTTCCATATACATGGAGATTTGATAAGAGCACCAGTATAGGAGCTTCATTCGATTACATCACCATGGCCTTTTACCCAATGGGGACTTGACCTCATAGGTAAGATACACCCTCCATCATCCAATGACCATAAATTCATCATAACCACCACCGAATACTTCACCAAATGGATTGAAGCTATTCCCATGACCTACATCACCGACACACAAATATCCAAGTTTATCTTAAACTATATCATTTGTCGGTATGGTGTACCCCATTCCATTATCACAGACAATGGCCACCCATTCAAAAACCAAGTATGCCATTTATGTGAAGAGTTCCATATCAAACATCATTTTTTCACTCCATATTACCCACAAGGTAATGGCCAAGCCAAGGAATCTAATAAAACCATTGTTAGAATCCTGAAGAAGACTATCAATGATGTTGGTCATGATTGGCACCTACAGCTAAATCCTACCTTATGGGCTTATCGAACAAGCATTGGTACTCCCACTGGCACCACTCTATACTCCCTCTTATTCGGCTCCGAAGCTATCTTACCTATTGAGGTTGAAATTCCTTCCCTGAGGGTATCCTTGAAAGGTCACATTGACGATGAGGAATAACATGTACCCAGATTACAAGAGCTAGAATTACTAGATGAATGAAGATAGAAAGCACTAGACCATTTGCAAGCATATCAGAATCATCTTCGTTGAAGTTATAATAGGAAAGTTCTCAATAGACACTTTGACATTGGTGACCTGGTTTTAATGGAGAATCCTAAGAATCAAGCTAAATGAGAAAATCTAGGTAAGTTTGAGCATAACTAGTTAGGGCCTTATATTGTCATAGAAGTTTTTGGGTTAGGAGCGTACCAACTCTCTACTCCTGAAGGAGAGCCACTTTTGTCACCAATCAACAACCTACATCTGAAAAGGTTCTATGCATAGCTTTTGAGAATCTGTGTCTTAATCTAGAAAATACAAAAAAATGGAAAAAACAAAAAAATGGTTACCTTGATGAAAACCTAGCAAACATGCATCTTCGTAACTCCAATTTTTTTTTTTTTGAAAAATCAACAAAATAGTAAAGAGAAATAATTCGTCCAATAGTGAAAACCACTTCGGTGGCGCTATGGATAAGTACCATGGTGAAAACTTGGAAAACAGGCGCCATGTGTAGTCAAACTCACTCTTTCATCTACCATCATTCCAATCAGACTCTTTTTCTCTTTTTTTACCATCCCTCATAATAAATGGTTGTCTTATCCATTTCTTGGAATGATTGACATCTAGTGTCCATTTCATCACATTCCCCACTCCATCTCACATGTCTTTTTCCTGACTGGGGGAAAATCCTTGTTCTGTGCCATGACACCTTGTAGATAACATTGCACCATCAAAAAATGTCTTGAAAAAATCCAAAAACATTAGAAAACTTCAAAAACACAAAAAAAATCAAAACATGTCAGAAAATCTAAAAAAAAAGAGAAAAAAAAATAGAGTCAAGTTAGTCATGTTAATTCAGTCATAGACATAGTCGAACTACATTGCTTCTACGACTGGGACGTAGGAAAGACCATCAGTCGATGTGCCCCCAAGGCATTAGGTCTGTGTGCCTAGGTTTGTCATGTATCACACACATTAAAATCATGACTCTTTGTACATTCAAAGTCATTGGTCATGTCAAACTATGAGGTCTCTGCATGTACAATGTAGGCAAGGATAATCAATCGATGAGCCCCCAAGACCACACTAGGTCAGTCCAATAGGGTTCATTCACATTCACTATCACACACGTTGCATATCATCAGCTTAAGTACATATTTTCAGTTCTTTAGGGTATCATAGTCAAGTCATACATTGTCAATGCATACACACACACTTTTAATTAGTCAAGGAATCAAAACAAGTCATGCATCAACAAGACAACATCTCAAACAGTCATCAAGTCAATATCAAACGCATTGTCAAAGTGATCAACCTATGTCTTAGCAAGATATGTCTTTCTTATCAACAGACGTCATCAAATTGTCATAGCCTCATGTAGCTTGTCGCATCAACGTCATTAGGCTCCAATGTCTTATACGACACATGTCTTTCTGAAACCAGGCTTTTTCATGCCTTATACAGATAGTCACCAAGTCGAAATCAGACTCAACGTCTTATTGCGGTATGTGTCATCCCTCACATTACGCTATGTCAAACATCAAACAATCAAACAATCCCACAAGATCAAGTTTTGGCGAATACTTTTATTTGGCTTTATGACTTTATATCTTATTTTGTCTTATCTTTTTATTGATTTGTGAATTTAGTCCGTTTGCTAGCTTTCTCAAGGATGTCCCTTGAAGGATTTAGAGAAGCAAGGATGTCTCAGGACTCTTTTTCTTTGACTATTGTCTATCGACTGTCTTTTTAACTTAGGTTTTTGAGTCATGTTACTAGTTTCCTCAAGGATGTCCTATCAAGGATTTAGAGGAGCAATGACGTCTCATGATCCGTCTTTTATTTTGTTGTCTGTGGTTTGTCTAGACAAAAAGACTAAGCAATTTTGTCCTTAGTATGAGTTAAGACACTCCTTGTCTATGACTATCTTTTTTTCACAGATGGGTGACTTTGTACACTATGGTCTATCTCATATCATAGTGTGTACTATCCATTTGTGTCATGTCCCACCCAATGATGATAAAAAAGAAAGCATAGCATATTTGGAAAAATATCAAAGATCATATGATTTACAATCAATCAACCTTCATTATTTATTTCTAACATTCTAAATTCATTCATGCTAACATTTCTTTTTGACATAATGATAAAGTCCTATGACACAACAAAAACATTAGATAATCTGCATTTGCATACATTCTATAAACATTTCATATTATTACATTGCATTTCATACATATAGGCATCCCATCATCATACATAATAGAAACATTACATGTACATTTCACCATCACATATAAATAACCTCATATAGAACATTACATTCATTACATTCATTATCATAAGCATATAGAATCATCCATAACATCATAAACTGCATAAACTCAAATATAGAAACATTCATTCATAACACATATACATACATCATCTAGGAAACATAACCATTTAGAAGCAATGCATCACCATAAAATAGAACTACATATCATACAGAAGCCGCAAAAATCATATATATATATCGCTCAAAATAGTGTCACAGTACAATGTCAGAATGTATCCATAAACAAACACGAGCTCGCAAGCTCTCTGATCAAAATACAATGTCTACATGTAAAGCATATCAACTTGTCCCACTCCCACTACTATCACATGGTGAAGGTAGCGAAAATTGCCTCAGAGGTGCTCTCTGTGAGGTGGAAGGCCTATCATACAGACCTATCCTCGGTGGTCCTACCACACCCTCTATACTCTGTGTCGTGGTATGACTCCTGCTTTGTGATCTATGGCTGTGAACCTATGAAAAGCTAGGAGCCCGTCTCTCTGCTGGTACCACAGACTCATATAAGTCCTTGTAATATGATGCTCTCTCTATTGCTCTGACTAACTCCCGTACCATGCCATCAGATGAAGTACCACTGCAAAGGTGTCTGACCTCTGTAAACTGCTGCTCTATCTCTTGTCGTCGGGCTATGGCCTGCTCCCTCTCCATAAGAACACTGTCTCTCTCTGCACAAACACTGTCTCTCTTTGCATGGGTACTATCTCTCTCTATCCGCATAGCATCAAGCTCTGTTTTCATCAGTATCAGTCTCTCCTCCATGGCCTCCCTATCACCATCCCTAGGGGCATCATCCTCCCATCTCCCCTCCACAATCCAATCTCTGATCTCTCTCTTGCTCCTCCATAGGTGCCTCCTCCTCAACATCGTCCTCCTCATATCCTGCTAGAATACCTAAAGGGTCTATATCCATATCCATATCCTCATCCTGTGCGACATCCTCTCCCCCAATATCCACATCAGCTAACTCCTCTACAACTGCCTCCTCGACAGCATGCTCATCCCCGACCTGTGCATCAGCTCCACCTCCAATGTCCAACATCGATACATCCTCTACCACTACCTCTCGGATAGGTGAAAGTCCATCTACCTGACCTCCTCTCTATCCTCTTCGTCCTCACCTACCGCCTTTGACATCATCCCCCCTCCCTCCAATTTTGGCACCTCCACCTCTTCGCCATCCTCTCGGTCATGTGCCTCATCTCTCAAATGGTGTCGGCTGATCTGGATCGGTGTATGGAATAGGACAATGCTCTGCCCACCATGCATCATATGTAGCTGTCGTCCCTGGGTCTTCTACTTCTTCTCTCCATCCCCACTATACTGGCTGTAAAGCTTGTATCTCTACCTCTGTGATAGCAACAGGAATCATGGGCCCCCAATATGGAACCTCTCCAGATGAATGAGTAAACTCTGCTCCACTCTAAGGCTCATCCTGGATCTCGCTGAACTCTCTCAGAACTCTATCTGGCATGTGTCTCTCTATGATATGCACACTCGAAACAATCCTCCCAATCAGGTACTATGTCTGTTTGTAGTATGACAAATGTCTATCCTCATCAAACCACTGCTCACAGTCCAGGTATGGTCTCCAAGTGAACTGATCTAAGATGTTGAGTGCATGTCTCCAATATCCAGTGTCTCCCACATGGCTTTGAGTGATGTGTCCCAAGTACCCGAAAACATATGGAGATATCTCCCGTCGCTCTACAGTAATCAGAGGACAAAAAATAGGTATCCTCTCCCATGCCCAAACCATCAGAAGAGTGGTCCCACAACTCAATGACTGTGTGTCTTTGTATATAATATCATGTAAGTGAAAATACAACATCCCTAATAAACATGGACCCCAGGCATACACGGTCTCTCTCTAGCATACCCACCAACATCTCTCCCCATCCAATAGGAAAACCATGACCCCGTCGATCTGGTAATACTATCCCACCTATCAGTGTACATAATATGCAGTCAATCCTCTCGTATCTATCCACCAACACCGGCCATCTGATCTCATAATGCTTGATGCAGAGCCTACTAATATCGTCAACCTGATACAATCTAGCTAGCTCAATCAATCCACGTTGGGTATCGTACATCACTCGCTCTCCTCTAATCAAAAGTCTAAGTATCTTGTACACATCCTCCAATGTGGCAGTTGCCTCCCTAGTCAGCATATGAAATGATGATGTCTCGGAGTCCCATCGCTCGCACAACGCTGTGAGAATCCCTCTGTTTTCCCCAATAGTGGGCATCGAAAGACAGTGACATAGACCAAGTCTCCACAAGAGCCATATCTCTACACTACTCAGATGATCTCTCAGATTGAAAGTGTTAGGACATGTCTCCTACATATAAATAGGATCTAATACAACCTACATTTCAACCATGATGTCAAGATTTCCAAACGTTTTCTTTAAAAAAAAAATTTCAGAAAATTTTGCCAGCCAAATGTGGCTCACGTTAACCGATGCGGTGCATTCTTACAAATGTGTTGCATGACAAAGAATTTGCATCTTATATTACATATGCATTGCACATTACCCAAACAATTTCTATCTTTTGTAAATGTCTTGCATTTTCTAAGCTTGTCTACCTGAAACATTTGTGTTTCACTAATGCACATGTGGTTCACTACCCTACATGTGTTTATTGCTAATGCAGATGCGGTGTATTATAATGAAAATGTGTTTATTCCCTAAAATGCCTAACCTAGCCTAGGCGTGTTTTAGCACATGCATCGTTTCGTAGTCAAATGCAGCGAATATGATGGCATATGCATTGATCTCGAAAGACCGAATATGCTAATTAATTTTTAAAGGCCTAGAAATACGTGCAAAAATAAATTTCAAGAGTTCATTTTCGGGTACATACCGGTGGTCCTGCGTTAGCTAGCCACCTGAAGGTCCGGATCCGATATCCTCGATGCGCAACATAGGGAATGGGTGCCATCTTTGTCTGCTAGTCAGAGAAAATTCTCAGTTTTCCAAACTCTTTCGGGTGCAAATGAATTGGTTTTCAACCTAATTCTTATTTATAGCTAGGGTTTGAATGGCATTTCTACTGCCTTTGTCTATTGGTTGCTTAATCTTTCAACTTCAACTGACCTGTACACATTCGTATAACATCCAAATTCAATTCCGTCAACTCCATAGCATTTCTAATAATCCAATTGACTTATTGGGAATATTTCCTGATTTTTTTTGAAATTTTTCAAAAATTTGTCAATTTTCCCGAGGGGGCATACCCTAACCTATTTCATGTTGGGTCATGATCGGGGCATATTTTCTTTGACACAATGACATAACGACATTGTATCAAAGAGGGGCAAACTGTAGACACGGAAAATTGGTCTAGGCCTGCGAGTACCACTTTCGACATAATTTTCTATTATCCATGGTCATGATTAAATAATGTTAATTATTTAATTACCCTTTCTAACACATATTTCCTCTATTAATTAAATACCCCTTTTAATTATTTCATAAATAACCTTTATTCAACTTGATTAATTAAATAATTTATTATATAATTACCCCCTTTATCATATTTCAACTATAATTAAATATCTTTATTTAATTATTCATTTAACCCCTTTATCTATAATTAAGTATTTATTATTTAATTATTCAATTCCACCTTTTCAACAGTCAAATTAAATAAATTATCTTTATTTATTTAATTAAAGTCTTTCATTTTCGAATGTTGAGTTAAAATAACATTTAATTCATATTTTAATTATTTATGTCACATTCTTTTATCATTTAGTTATCTAAATCATTCACTCACCTTTTGACTCAAGATCTATTTTTAGTTCTCCAGTTATCTCTAGATTCAACATCTGATTATCTCTGCGAGAGGACTCTCTGTCACAACTAGTCAGTTAACTAGTTCTAACTCATATGCATGAATGCGTTTATTAATTAAATATCTTTATTTAATTAATTAATTCTTGTATCCATTCGAATTCTTCATCTTCGAGTTCTAACTTTGTCTTTGACATTTAAAGTCTATTTCTTCTATTTTCGAAGACTCTTAACTCAAGATTAAGTTATCGTTCTAACTTAATCTTTATCTTGCAGTCTTTTCTGACTCATATTCTAACTCACGTTCTATCTGACACATAACTCACATTGCATGACATTCATCAATCTCGTCCATCGATCTCTCTTTCAATCTGAACCGATCATTCGAAAACCCAAAATCTATAAAATGGCTTGTCATTATCATTATTCCTCCTCCCAAAATCATACACTTTTGAGAAGAAACTTATCTTCGATATTGTGCTTAGACATTCAACAAGGTTATGCTTGCACCAATACTGAAAATCTAAGGGCAAGAATACTGAAACAAAAAAATGGAGAAGGACAATCGAGATAATTCGAAGGAGTGGACGCATATTCGGTGAGAGCTTTCCAATTGATTTTTTTAGCTTATTATGTTTACTTTCTTCATTCTTTGTTGTTTGATTTAGATTAGTATTGGTTAGATTAAGATTAACATCGCTTATTCTAGTTGTAGATCATACCCTAGATTTTATTCTATGTTACAAGCAGAATCGAAATCCAAAATCAAAATTAAAATTTTATTTTTATTTGTATTTGTATTCATTCTCAAATCCACACCAATAAGAAATTTAGAGCATATAGAGGGTTTTAAAGATGATTTTTCCAGTCATGCTCACCTTCTATAAAATTAGTGTGAAGAATCTATTTCAAAGGTATCACTATAAGTAATGCTATATGCTAGATTATTTTATAGGGGAACCCACCTTCATTTTTTAGAGCCTCAAGTGCAAAGGGGAAGATATAAAATTTGTCTGTTATTCATTGGCCACTAACCTATGGTTTTTGATCATAAGATCTAGTTAACCTTTAGAAAATCCTAGAGATTTAGTTGGGAACACCACCATATTGGAGAATCTACTAGGAAAAAGATAAAAAAATTATATATAGTAGTATATACCTTGGAGGATTGAGTTAGGCATTTTATTTAAAGCCATCATTTGAAAAGGGCCTTAAGAAAGTTGTCAAGTTTGGAGTCTTGTCAACATAATTGAAAATTATTTTTTCCATTTGTAACATCAAAAATTGTACTCCATTGTAGGTGAGAGTATAATTTCACTCTTATTTTGGACCTAATTTAGTGACCCTTACATTTATGCATTTTCAACATCTCCTAAGTGGACCCCAATCTCCTAAATTATGCATTTTGAGGCCTATGTTATCATTTTCCAACAAATTGCAAGCATAAAATAAATTCATGCATTTAATGTTTTTCCCTCATCACCTTATTTCTTGGAAAATTGGGCCAGGACTGGGATGCCCTTGGTCATCTAAGTCCCCCTATTTTGTTGGGATCCAAATTTAAATTGAAAATGTTGACTATTAGGTTCTAATTTCTAGGAAAATGGAGAAATGCCTCTAAATACATAGTCTTTTCTCCATTTGAAATGAGAAAGAAAGAATTAGAATCTTCAGAAGCAAGAGACTATTACATTCCACCACATACATTTAAATTTGCAAGTTTTCAATATTATTTGAATATTTGATCAAGTCCTATTTCATGATTGAAGATTGATGCCAATAGAAGAGCATGATGGATTCTAGTTTTTGGAGATGCATTTGTCCATTTCCTTCAACCTAATGACTTGTTTCCTAAGTTTTCTCATCTTCAAGATTCATCCTACTTGTAGCCTAAAGCAAGGTACTATTATATTTCATATTTCCTAAGGGTTTTTTACTTCCTCTTAGGCAGATCTTGTCATTTTCATATAAGAATCCTTCAACACACTTGAGTAGGGTTTTATGAATTTTAGCTTATAACAACCTTAGATGTTCTTAAGGTTAGGACACACACTATTATCAATCAATTTTTTAGCTATTTTGGAGGTAGAAATACCAAAATAGGGGTTTGACTGAGGTAAAATCCTATATAGTGACCCCCACCATCTCTTTTGTAGATTTATTATAGGTTTGGTTATGAAGATGAAAATTTTTAGGGAAGGAATAAAAGAGTAGATAAAGGGCTACAAATCAAAGTTTTTAGTTCTAGAAAAGGCATACACAGACTCATATACCCTTAGGAAACTTTGTCCCCATGTTTAGAGAAATACCAAACTTTCAGGATAGGTACACAATGCTTTTCCCTTCCTAGATATACCCGAAAACCTCTATGATAGTTTATCAATTGTTGGGATATTGAAAAATTCATACTAGGGAATATAGTCTAATTAGGTTAATCAAGGAAAATCAATTCCAATCCATTTCTAAGGCTCAAAAGGGTTAGATCTAGGTGAGATTTACTCACCTTCATGGTTGAAAGTCAATCTAAACACCTTGTTGATTTTCATCCTAATGTACCTTTGAAAAAGGAGAAAAATTAATCCAAGGTTTACACATTAAACTTAGGATCCCTTTTCCAATGTTACATTTTAGTGAACCTGAATTTTTGACATGATAAACCTTCTAAAGTCTGAAGTAATTCAACCCTATATCTAGGCTTTACATTGCTTTACATTGCATTATATTTCATTGTTCATTGAGGGTTTCATTTTTTACATCATAAAACACATAAAAATTCAAAAAAAAATTGCATCCCATATTGCATTAGGATTTATTTTAGTTATTTAGGTCAAATCTACATTCAAAATTGCATTTACAATTTTTATTTATCATTCAATTATTATTTGACATTTACATTATCTTGAATTGATAAAAATCTATAAAAAATCATTATCACACCAATTTGCACACACACAAAATATCCCTAAGTAGTCTTCTAAACATTCAAACTTTCAATTTGTACTCCCTATCTAGGATTGGGGCACCCGTGGGTGGCTCTTCCCTACTACAAGTGGCTCAATTTTTTTTTGCACAAATCTATTTCTTTGTGTTATCAATATGTTTCTTCTTGCTAACTTCTAATTTTAAATTTTCAACAGGGGTTATTGCATTTGAAAGAAAGGTATCATTTTTCTTAACTTATTATAAATTTATAAAAAATTGTTGCATTTCCATGTTGGGAATTATCTGATATGTAGGAAAATTCTTTACATTTTCTAAAGATTTACATAATTTAGGTATATTAATTTTTTTTTGGTAAAGATTAAAAATCATTTTATTCATTTTATTTAGGTTGTTATAACACATTGCCAAATCTGGAAACTCATAAAATGATAACATAATCAATTCCAAATTTGGGTTTGCACACTGCCACATAGTTAGTATTTTTCACTAGTGCCTTTACAATTGAAAATATAGAAACAGACCTATCATGACTTACACACCCTAGTGAATCCTAGTCCTCTAAAAATTTGCTTGGGATCTCCTGAAAAGACTGATACTTGTTAGTTTGTAAATCTAGAATCTAGTTTCCATATCTATGTCTGGATTAGTTCTATAAGTCTATTTTTATTTCTAGTTAACCTTAACATGCATAAAAATAAATTAAAATTAAAATTTATTAGTTAGTCTTGGAGAAAGCATAGTCATTTGATCATGTCAGATCTCTTTCTACAAGTACATTTTATACTGTCACTCACTTTAGTTGTAATTAATTTGATATGTTAGATGAAGCCCTTGAGGACTTCATCTCATTTAGATTGTTCACTAAGGCTTACAAAATTACTACACAACAAAGAAAAATTAATGTAATCACACCCCAACTTATCATTTATCCACCTATTCAACAACTTTATCTCCAAACCAAATATGTTATTATCATAGGACCACCTCAAAATAAACCAAAAACTCATAGCCATATATTAAAATTTTCAAAACAACTCACTAGTAATCATGTGTTGCAACAACCAAGTTATCACACAATTCATCATTCATATAACAAAAGGAATAAAAAGAAAACAAGACAAACACAAGCCATTCCCTCATCAATCCCACTCCTACATCTCTTTTACCTAGTGCCCCTCGTTTACCTCAACATAGTGGAAATGAGTATCATCTTGTGGAGGAACTTCATAACAATCTTACTAATATTTCCTTGTGGGATCTAATTCAAAAATCACCTAGTTACTATGGAATGCTTCAAAATGCTTTGAAAAGGGTTGTGGTCCCTCCTAATGTGCAACCAAATAATGTAGCAACCTTAATTGAGGGTATTAATCTAGTTAATGTTGATATTGTCTTCCATAAAAGTGAATTACCTCCTTCGGAAACACAAAGAAAAAATTATTCTTTGATGATAATGGTTCTTATTAGCTAGATCAAGATTAGGCATACCCTTATTGATAATGGCCCAGGACTTACTATTTATACTATACATATTTAGGACAAGATTGGAGCAGATAAGACTAAGATTCAACTAGATAAGTATTCCATCCGTGGTTGTGATAATGTGGGTAAATAGTTTCTTGGTGTGATAAAATTATCTATTAAATTTGGTAAGGTTTAGATGTAAACTCCTATCCATGTCATGCCCCATTATATTTCATACAATCTTCTCCTAGGTATACCATGGATTCATGAAATGAAAGGATTTGCTTCAAAGATTCATTGTTTATTTAAATACACTTATAACATTAAGGTTTACATCATACAAGCTGATCCAAAATATGAGAATTATTTACTAACTACGAAAGGAATACAAATTCCTTTGAGAATATTGATACCAACCTCAAAAGTGGAACCATTGCAAAGAAAAGGTAAATATGAGTGATTTTAATCGATGACAAAATTGTTGGATGATGATTGGGGTTCATTAAATTTACACCCACCTTCATGGGAGAATATAACATCACACAATCAAAACTAGAAAAGGAGAAAGAAGCCACAATGGTATCAACATAATCCATTGCCAAATCATGAAAACCATTCAAATATACAACTTCTAGAAATGAGGAAAACACAAGTTACACATCCACTTATGATGAAACTGATTATGATAAATCACCCTCCTCAAAAGAAATGGAAGCCATTTATGAAAGAGGATTTCAAATCTTGAAATAATTTAGTTATAATGGAAAAGGATGTGGTACAAAAGAACAAGGCATTCATGTTCCCGTAGAACTCAACATGCAATAAACACCAAGATGTCTTAGTTATTTTCCTTCAAAAATAACAAAAGCATCAAAAATACCTTCACTAAATGTCAATTTCATCATGTAAAACTCCCTTAAGACAAATATAAACATGGTGCACCCTGAAATGATAGATACCACAAGAAATGATATGCTATTGGATACCTTTCAAAATGATGAATCTCTAATGTAATTTTTGGGTATCAATCTACTATTGGTCCTTACCTAGTCTAGTATGAGATCATGTGGAGCTCCCACCTAGAATTTAAAGACAATTTCCACTTGGTGGAATATCCCTATTCATGGATCTCCCATGTTTTAGGTTTTTCACAAACTCAAGAATATAAAAAATATGGTGAAAGGCTAGAACAAATGGGTGTTTGGTGATGTTTTTCACTAGAAGAATGCCCTGACATATAGGCTTAAAGACATCCAAGTTAGAATGGAAAATGGTGATGTGTGTGAATGGAATTTTCAAGCTAAGAAGGATTACCATATTGATTGGGACAAAATTCTAAAAAGAGAACTATTTTGGAAACAAAATTACAAAATAGAATGGTTAAAAGAAGGCGACCATAAGTCCTCCTTCTTCCACATATCATCTCTCAAATACAAGAAAAGGAATTAGATAAATAAGCTTAAAGATTATATTGGAGTGGAAGCCACTATACCAACCCAACTTGGGTTGTTGGCCTCTGACCACTTTCACCACTCCTTCTTAGTGCATGTGCATTTTTTCCAACATAGCTTTGGATGAAAAGTTATTGGACAATATTCCCCCCATTGTAACCAACCTGGAAAATACAACTATTCCCAATGTTGTCACTCTTTAGCAAGTTAAGGAGGCTATTTTTAGAATGGGGGCTTTCAAAGCCCATGGGCGAGATGGTTTCCCTCTAGAATTTTTCCAAGAGTTCTGAGAGATTGTAGGAGAAGATGTCTACCTTGCTGCTGAAGACTTTTCAAATCTAGAAACTCTTGAAAAAACTAAACCATACATTTTTATCCCTCATTCAAAAATAGTTTGATTTTAGGCCTATCAGCTTGTGTAACATTATATATAAAATCTTCTCCAAAATCCTTGTTAACCGGATGGAACCCCTCCTTGAAAATATGATTAGCCCTTGTTAAAAGGCTTTATCCTAGAGGGCATAAAATTTTGGATGCTACCATTTCCACACATGAGATTCCTCATTCCATGGACAAATGCAACAATGTTGGTATGGCCTTTAAACTTGACATCTCCAAAGCCTATGATGAGGTCCTTTGTAATTTTCTCCTCAAAGTTCTTGCTAAGATTGGTTTCAATCAGGTGGTTTTTAATCTCATTTATCAATGCTTTTCTACTATCAAATATTTTTTTCTAGTTAATGGGGTCCCTTATGGTTTCTTTAAGACTAGTAAAGAAATTAGACAAGGAGACCCTCTTTCTCCTTATCTTTTCATTATGGTTGTAGATGTATTAAGATTCAATGTTTCTAAAATGCTAAGTGATGGTACTATCAAGGGGGTAGAACTTGCTACCTCCTTGAACCCCTTAGTTATTCAAAATTTTGTGGATGACACCATAATATTTGGGAACGCATTGATGGTGGAATCTAGAAAATGGAACTGCTACCTCAACAATTATGCTTCAAGATTTGGTCAATGCATACAATATAATAAAATTATGATTTACTTCTTCAAAACCTCTCAAACCCTTCAAGATAAAGTAACCACTATCTTGGGCTAAAAGAGTGATCCTCTCCCTACTATGTATCTAGGCCTTTCTCTAACAGTTAAGGAAGTAACCTCTTACTTCCATAACTCAGTGTTGGCAAGAATGTAGAGAAAATTGGTTGGGTTGAAAGGATACATTTTGAGTCATGGCCGTAAGCTACAACTCTTGGCTACTACTCTTCAAGGTATCTTGGTGTACTTTCTATCCATTATAAAAATCCCTAAATACATTGCTGAGAAACTTGAAAGAATCCAAAGGAACTTCCTCTAGAACTTCCCCTGGTTTGGAACAAAGGAAAAGAAGAAGCTAGTCTTACTAAGTTGGGATACAATTTTCCTTCCCAAATCCAATGTTGGGATAGGTATAAGGAAAATTGAAACCACTAATAAATCTCTTCTTGTAAAGGTTGGTTGGGAATATTTGAGAAACAAGAAGGGTTAGTGCACTATACTAAATGAAAAGTACCTCAAAAACACTCCCCTAATCAAGAGGCTTTATGATAGTGACCCCCATGTATCCTTAATTTGGAACAACATCCATAGAGTCAAACAGTTGTTGTAGACTATCGAGAGATGGAAACCTGGCAATGGCTAGAAGATTAATTTTTGGGATGATCCTTGGTTACTTGAAATAACCCTTAATCAATTTGATTTCAAGCCTTTGATGGTCCCTACCTTTAGTTATTTTGGCAATAACGTTGTGGACTATATGAATGGTCAACCAAGCATTCCAAAGTTGAAGGTCTTTGAGGATTGTTGTCATGAATCTCAGGAGTTAGTTCACCATGCAAGACTACTTCAAGATACTATATATTTAACTAGAATACCCATTTCTTCCCTAGATCATGAAGCTTTTAGACCAAGGAGAGAAATGGTAATATCACTATCAATTTAGATTAAAAACTATTGTCTTTGTAGGGAACCCAAGGTAGTTTTTGGAAACAAATTTGGAACAGGAACATTACCCCTAAAATCATTTTTTTCTAGTTATCTACAGGTTGCAATATGATTCTTGCCCAGGATAACCTAAGGAAAAGTGGATTCCAAATCCCAAATAGATGCATTCTTTGCAAGAAGGATGAGGAGTCAGTCCCTCACCTATTACTCCATTTTCCCTTTTCTCCTAAGGTTTGGGATTCATCTCTGCAAAGACTTGGGGTCTCTTGGACTATGAATTGGGATAACAAAATCTTTGTAGAGAACTAGACTTGCCACTATTCTCATCCCATACTCAAAGAAATTTGGCAGCAGGTTCATCCCTTTATCTGTTGGTGTTTATGGAATGAAAGGAACAATAGGATTTTTTGAAATGTGGAAAAGATCCCCAAAGAAGTCTTTAGTATTTTTTTAGGATTTTCATTGAAAAATTATCCCTTTATGTCTAGAAACAATTGAGAAAATACCTCGTTCTTTGAAAATAACTATTACAAGGTCTTGGAATAGGTCTCTAGATCTCAATTCTTTTGACAACTCTAAATCTTTTGCTAAGCTAAATACCAAATTGAAGCCTCTGTCACAAGATTGGCATAAACTCAATTTCAATGGCACTAAAAAAGGAAATACTAGTCCTACTAGTATTGGTGGCATCATCAAAGATCCCACTAGTAGAGTGCTAGCTTGTTATGCTAGAGGAATTGGAGTTGAGTATTTTATGACAACAAAGGCAAGGGCTTTGCTTATTGGGGTATAATTTTCTCTATCGAATTGGGATAAAGTCTCTACATACTAATGGGGAATCCAAATATGTGATCGATGCCATCACTAAAAACAATTTCATGGATGGGTTATTATGGATGTTTTGGTTGATATTCTATTTCATTCTCAATAATTTTGAAAGGAAGAGGCTCACACACATTTTTAGACAAGGCAATAAAGTTACCAACTCTTTGAAAAATATTAGGTCTACTTCGAGCTCTTCAAGATTTTGGAGAAATATGGAGGCTCTTCCCATGAATTTTCAAGGATTGGTCCTTGATGATCAATTTTTTTATCACTAATGATGAATGATGACATTTTCTTTCATTGTATTATTATACCCCTTACCAACAATCTGGATAGGTTGTGGCAAGTTAATAATGATGTGTTAGATAGGAACTTATGGATGATTGGGATTTGATCTGATTTGTACCTTCTATTAGTTGGGCTTACACTTGGATTAGTAAGGAAACTAGTCATTTGTATGAGGCTTCATTCCACTATATTAATGATTTTTTGATAATTTGGAATTGGTGAGCTATTGATTTGATATTTCACTGCTTAAAACTATTGTTTAATCATGACACTATAATAATGATATTTTTATTCATAATGGCTAATTCATTTGCATTAATGTGCCCCAACACTCTATAGTCTAGCTCCACCAACCTTGGCCTCTTGGAAAATACTGTTGGTACATGGTAATATATTATCCTCTTAATTGGGTGTGGTAAAAAGATCTATTATGATTGTTTAGCTTGGGAAAATATATTTTTTTGTTTATACCTTTAGCGGCTTGATTAATTATCCAATTTTCTCACTCCTTATAAATTTCAATATTCACTATGTTTGAAATGGGTGGTGATCAATTCAGGACTAGGTCTATCTCCTACAAGGATTTTTGGTGTAGTGCTTTGGTTTGGTACATCTACGTTGAAGGGGGATTAGCCCCTCTGATGGAGAGCCTAAAAGGTCACAAAGAAAACATATCTACTCAATTTTCTAATAGCTGGTGCAACTCCAAAGTGATCTTAGGTAGAATTTAATTTGAAGTGAGTGAAGAGGTAGTAACCAAAGCCATTGGGATTTCTTGCACCAGGTAGAAACTCAAAAATCACACCAAGGTTCAGGACTTGGATAGTATGTAACAACTTTTCAAGGAGAATGAGTTTCCCTCAAAGCTCCATGCTATTTATGACATGAGTAAACTTTCAACACCTTGGGATCAAGTTTGTCTAGTTATAATGAATTATATTACTTTGGAAGGCTATTAGAAATGCTATTATTTTTATCATATACCCCTCCTTAATCATTTTTTGTCACTAGCTCCTCATTAGTTTCCAAGGTTATTTTTATTATGGTCCATTGAATTTTCTATTAAAGAAACTCTTGAGCTTGTTGTTGGTTTCTTTTTAAGAAACAAACTTAGTCTCAACAATTATCTATGAATTTACCACCATTCAATGATCAACAATGGTGAGGATTGGCTAACAACTAGGTGAAATCTTGATAGGATTTCCCTCTACACTTCGGGCTCTACAAGACCAAGGAGGGTGATCCTTACAATTTACTTAATGATACTCTTGTTCCATTTACCAAAAACATTGTGAATAATAGATGCATTCTCATAATTTACAAATTAGATGAAATCCTTCAAGAATTTGGCTGATTATTTAATAAATCTTCATCTAAAGAATAGAATGGATGACCTCATATGAAACTCTACAACAATTTAAGGTGTACGAATATTTTATTTAAGATTTTTTTCTTTGAAAGGTAGTGTCACATCAATGAATTCAAAGGTAAACCAAATTGATAGAACAGTGTCTTATCCATGGGTGATGGATTCAAATTTGAAATAAACTGTAATACTACAGTAACTAGACTTAGTATTTTAAAACTATTGTGATATTTTATTACAATAAAACAACTCCAAATCTTCCAAAATAGAAACTACTTATCAAATCCTCATACTTAATCACACAAACCTATGACTTCATTAGATCATTTTAATTAATTCCTTGAATTAAAGCAAAGATAAAATAATACATTCAACCAAAATGATTGAAGGCCAATAAAAAGATCCTTGATCATTTTCTTCATAATTAATGTGACAAAATACAACAAGAGAGAATTTTTTTTAGAGATTTTCACTTCTCATTCAAATGAAAATACTACTTCAAAACCATTACTCCTATTACAAACTAGAATTCATACCTAAGACTCAATATCAATTATATTCCTTTGTGATTGATTTACAAAATTCTCTTACATCAGTTCAAAACTATACCAACCAAAGACCTATGCAATTGGCCTTGAATTCCCTTTTATAAGAACAAGGGAGCAACAAGATTTAGCAAAAAATTACACATACAATCACATTTTTCAGTTGACATACATTTGAGTTTCAATTTCAAAACATCCCCAAGCAGTTATATTTGCATTTCCATGAGGGGGGAAACATATAAGACAAAAATCATTTCCAATTGTTGAACACGACTTCTCCACCTTCCAAAAGGAATATTTCATCATTGTAGTCATTCCAATTGAGAGAAAAGAATATTTACCATGACCAAAATTGTCTTCCACATGCATACCAAGTCAGCAGAAACTAAATCAAGAAAGCAATAAAAAGAGAAAGAATCACATACCCCATCCACATCAACATCTTTGTCACCAATATTCATGATTGAGAGGAGATAAATTTTTGCAATACATCATCCGAGGCTTAATCTGTAAATTGTTTGAGACATGTGTTATACTCCTCTTCAGTAGGCCACTGCATGTCCAAAAATTTATGCACCTTTGTATTATGTTGGTTATATCTAGCATCAATTAATATACAAGCCTCCTTCACAAATGTGTCCATTGATACTGAAATTCATGTCATGTTATCTACAACACCATTCACCATGGTGTAGTCGGTGAGACTGATCATTTTCTTGAAATACAAGAGTAAACCTCCCAACTCACCTTCCAGGTGGTAAACTCCTTCAATTCACCTTCATCATTTAATATCCTTGGTATGCCATGCCCCTCCATATCTCTAAACATTTTCAACTTATTGTGTAATTTCATACCCAACTTACCATGGAATGTTGTAATTTCACTTAAAAAATTAACTCCTTTCATTAAATAAGGAATATTAGTTGGAGCCTCATGGTATTCTTGCATATGAGGCATCATCTCTTTAAGTGCTCCTACCCTGATACTCCACTTGCTCCAGTCATTTTGAAACAAACTTTGGACCTATACATATTTCTTGTTGGCCTCATGAATGTTTTTGTAAACATCCCATACATTATCATCCTTGTTCACTAACTTTGCAACCCTGTGCTTTAAAATGTCACCTGCCACCTTGACAGTTTCATCTTTGGCTTTCTTAGCATTATCTTTTTCTACTTGCACTTCCTACCTCAAACTCTGAATTCTTAATGATAGGGTCTCCCTATCTTGTGTAGATAGATCTGAAGAAGAATTTGTGGGAGAAGGAAAAGATTTTTTTGCTATAGAAAGTACCCTATTATGCTCATCCATCAATTATTGTACTTATATAGTAACTTATCATATCTATCTTGTGTGATCTGGGTTGTATCAATACTTAGCATAGTAGAATGCATAGTTAACTGTGTAGCTATAGTAGTAGTCACCTCAGTAGCCTTTTTTATGACCACAACACAATTTCCTTCTCCATATACCTAATAACTTCAGGTTTCCTAGTATTTGGTGCCATGGACCAAATAGCATGAGTATGCAGCTTTCAACTGAAACCTTAACCAAACACTTTTTTATCAAAATTCTCTTCAAAAATAAAGGCATCAGGGTCTTTTCTTATTGCATCCAATGTAATAGCAAATGAAAGCTCCCACCTAGAAAGCAATATAATTCCACTTCCTTTAACTAAATTCCTTGCCTCTTGGGGTGTTATTGCAGCAATTTATTTCATTATCTTATCTTCCTCCTCCTTTCAACTTCTTTTTGTAATGAGGGATCAACATTTTCTTTTTCTTCTTCTATTCTCTTTTTGATATCCGAGCTTCTCAATTCGATGAAAAAGTCCCTGAATTCTTTGGTTTGGAAAAAAAATTCATCTATCATTAAGTCCCTACAAGCCTTAATCCTGGCATCATCATCTTCATCTTCATTATAATCCCATTTAATAATCTTATTAAAAGGAACTTCAACATTCAAAGCATCATCCTTTTTAGGGGATGGGAATCTATGGTCAACTTCTTGTTCCATTGGAACATGTTCTATAGATTCCTCAAGTCGATAACCCTCACCACCTTGCTTAGTCTCAAAATAGGTCACCAGTGGGACCCGTCTCCTTTGTTTGCGCTTGACCACCTTGAGATGAGGATTGAGCCGGTTGGCTCCTCACCTGTGCATCATGATGTTGTTTGGAAAATTTGGCTTTTATTTTATCCACTTTAACCTTATCAAATAAATTTTTATCCTTGAAGTCCCCTAACATTATTTTAGCTTTCATATATAAGTCCTAAATCTCAGAGTAAGGAATCACATAAAGGGGGTTCTCTTTCAACATCCTTTCTTCAATGGAACATTTCTTTTTCTATTCACTCTTCCTCCTTGCAACCTCAACATCAATTTTTTTTTTCTTTATTACATCTTATTGATATAGGAATTGGTTCTCTTTTCCAGACAATCTTACTTCTCTTCTCTCAGCATCAGTAACTCCCTCAGGATCACAATATCTTATAATATCCTTCTTGATCTTGTATTTAGTCAAAAGGGAACCAAACCTCTGAATACATTCCTTTGATAAGAAAGAAAAATATCTAAACCCACACTTAGGGTTTATCAATGATACCTTCCTTAACTTTCTAAAGTGTTCTTTTTCCATAGCATCTAATTGCCACATTATTTCCATAAATTCCTATCTATCACATGCATACATAGGCAACCGATGGGGTGGCATTAGGGATCCATAAATCTCAATTGTAGTATACTCAGTATGTAAGTACTAGTCCCCCCAATTGAAATTTTATGTTGTTTTTTGTTCAAACTCCAAAGGCCTCAAAATTTCCTTCACACCTCTTGATATTCTGTATATGGGCTTCAACTCCAACTGCTCCATCACACTAAATTTGAAGCCATTGCAAGATGAAACATAATTTGAATCACGATAGTGTGCATCCCAAACATGAGTCCACATCTACAATGGTAACTCATTATCTTGATTATCCCTCTCCCTTAATCTCATGAAGTTTCTCCATACTTTTCTACCTTTCTAAAACAACATATGCATCAACATAGAGTAATGTATGCAAGAAAATGGAGGTGTTGTATCTTTCGATTTTACCAATTCCTGAATAATTCACCTCCATAAAAACATTTTGGTAATCCAACTTGCCAATATCAAGAGTCGAGAGATAACATGTGGGGTGACTAGAAAACCTCCTATTGAAATCATATAGAAGAAAGTCCCAACCACTTTGTGGTAAGACCACATAACCAACCCCACAAGATAAATCTTGAAAGTGTCTTTTCAATGCACCTTAACCAATTTTCCTCTTCCCAACCATTTTAACCTCTATAGCTAGATTTTTAGAAGCTTCCTCCATAAATTGAGAGTAATATCTCTTCATGATTATTTTATTTGCAGATGCTTCAAGAACCTTTGGTTTAGGTTTGTCACCCTAGGGTTTTGGTCTTTTAACCCTATTATTTTTAGGTTTTCTCTTAGGTTTAGCATTAGAATCACTAGCTTCACTCATTTTGCATGGGTTTTATCTAAGCAAGGTTTCAAAATAACCTAGAATTACAGTCTTAATTCTAAATTCATAGGTTTTGAACTTGAATTCAATTAATTTATCCTACTACCCAAAACCCTAGATGAAACAATTGCAATTCCCCTTGTAAATAAAGGAATAGCAACCCTAACCACAAGCCCTAGTAATTCACCCAACTCTTAAACTACCTAATGCTATAAAATTATTCACAAAAGCATAAATTTGACTTACCTAGGAAAAAATAGCAGCTTGTTCTTCAAATTATCTTCCCTCAAGCTCATCTTCTTCTTTTTCCAAACTTGACCAATTCTTCTACTCTCAAACAATTGCAATTGTGAAAGAAAAGAACCAAAAATACTCTGTATGGCTCAAAAATGGAGTTCCTTCACCTTTAATGTTTGAAAGATAACTCACACAAGCAAACTGAAAAGTAGCCTTTCAAATTTGAATTCCTTCCATTGATATTATTGATTTAAAACATTATCTATGACTCTCCTTGACCATCACTTTTTTCCTTTCACAAGTGTTCTTCAAAATGGCGATGATATCCTGAGATGCTATCATGTAATCAATCCACATTTTAATAGTCATTTCAAACTCCGTCGATCATCATTGTAAATATATCACTTTATCAATTGGAAGAGAGATGCAAAGAACATCTCTGATGGAAGGGAATATTCACTCACCATCCATTGTTTGTAGCGGTAACATTTCAAAGTTACACTTATACTTTGGTGATGTGAAGACCCCCAGAAATGCAAAGAGCTCACCTTAGTCCATCACTCATCATTGTAGTTGATTTGGAAGTGAAATGTTTTTAGCGATGGGTGATATGAGTGATAACATTGGATGCTCACAGGTGGCACAATTGTAATCCACAGTTCCCTACCTTCCCATCACTCATCACTAGAAACGAGTTGAGCAATAATTATTTTCCATGATGTAAAGGAATGGCATGATAGAAAGGAAACTTGAATGCCATCACAGATCACTATAAGGATTTATTAAGCACAAAGACTTTAGGAATACAAAAGGTAACCGTGATGAAATAGACAATACTAGCCATCACACATCATTAAAGTGGGAAATGATGGCCAAAAGCTTTCAACGATGTGCGATTCTATGGAAAACAAAGGCTCATCGCTCACCGCTCATCGTTGTAATCAACCCGATGAGTAATAAAGCTTCTATGATGAGTGATACAAGAACTTTAAGTGGTGGAATTTAGCACATGCATACAAGATTGTTATTAAAAGGGGCCACCTAGGGAGAATGAGGGAAAAAAACATAAAAGGACTTAAGACCATTTTTTAACAAAGGATGTAAAGGCCAAACAAGTCCAAATTTTCAACCTTATAAAATATTAAATCCCCATACCAAAATAATATTAAATACTAAGGGACGGGGAGAATAGGGACCCTAAGCACAAGGGGTCGATAACATAATGAATTCAAAGGCTCAAGATGTAACTAAGACAACTTGCAACTCGCCACAATAATTAAATTAAGGATTAGACCAATGAACAGGGATTTATAAATGGGAAAAAATATGCTAAGTAATACCCACCAAATAGCATAAAACCCTAAACCCTTATTTTATTTTAGACGAAGAAGCCACCCTAATAAAGGAATTTAGATTAGTGGAACATGAAAATTTGAAGGTTCCACTAGTGGCTCTGACTAGGGATGCATGCCTCTTGCAAGCATGGAAATATTTTAGATCTCATGGTTGAAGCAGACCAAGCACAAGGACACCCAAAAACCAAGGACTTTCCTAGACAAAGGAAGGACACCAGACCCAAGAAAACCAACCTATGTACAAAAAACTATAGGGATGTACAATGTACATGGAGTAGAGCATATTTCAAGAGAAATATGGCTTCAGGAACTATCCATATACTGGCAGTTCAAGAAGTTCACCTATTAAGCTTTGGAGAAAGTATGAATCCTCACCATGTGTGTTTGACACCAGATAAGGGCCTAGCCATAATGCCTCAAACTTCCCATTTTTTTCCTTTATCTTGAGCCCTTGCATTCCACATCAATACCATACTACCCACTTTAAATTTCTTGGGAGAAGCTATTTAATTATAATGTAGACATGGAAAATTGACCAACACACTTGATCCTAATTACTAACATCATTTCGTCCTAAATCATACTCTCATCTTATCATCACTCTTCAACCATTAAATAAATAAATCATTATTTATCTGATTAAGTCATTCTCCTCTATTAATTAAACAAATCATTTTGTTTAATTAACCCTCATATCCCTCTTTAATTAAATAATTCATCTTATTTGATTAAATCTCTAAAGTCTTCTTATTAAATTTAATAAATTAAACCTTATTTAATTTAATCTAACCTTTTCTCCTTTAGTTAAATAAATCAAAACATTTATTTAATTAAAACCTTCCCCTAAATTTTGATTTAAATCAATTTATAAATTTAAATCTAAACATTCACATCTTCTAATTCATCATTACATTAATTAATATTTGATTAGTTTAATCTTAAATCATGTCCCATCCTCTAGAGAATGCAACTTGCACAATAAATCAATTACTTTGATTTATTAAATCTCCTATTTTCCCTCACATGACATAAAAGAGGAATATTCCCTCAAATTTGAATTCAAATTCAAGTGGGCTTGGTCCTTCCAACAAGGAATTTATTTCACATTACAAGTCCTTTTGCCTTGAGCCAAGTGGTCATAACTCCATTTTCTTCCCTCTCCAACAAGTCATTTCACTAACTTTAAATTCCACCTAATGTCATTTATTGGCACTTTGATCAAAATGTACACAACCTTCCTCCATTCACATCTTGACAAGTGGCACTTGGCCATTGGATGTTGAATGATCCCACATTGCTCAATTTCACTCATTATTACAATTTGAAATCTATAAATAAGAGGCTCTTCCTTTCATTCTATCATCCACAATCCAAAAAAGTATACTATACTTCATTTCATCCACAACTTATCCATTTCATATCAATTGTTAATCATTTTTCATGGTTTCATAGCAAGGTTATGCCAAAATTTCATCAAGGAGCTTCAATCATCTACAAATCTTCATCAAATTTTGCATAGGAGTTGGGAAAGGGCCAATTTCTACACATAATTGGCACCAATTCCCCCATGGGATCAAGATTTTTCATCTTAGAATAGGATTTCATTTCTTTCTTTGTTCATTTCTTCATTTCTTCATTTTTCTTTCCTATTTGAGCATTGCAAATGGATTTCATGGGGAATCCTTGTTCTATCTGTCATATTGATCCAATATTGTACTTGTTTTCCATGTTTATGGAGGTATAGGATTGGGGTTCACATTTTGGTGCTAGAAGGAGGGCGAACTTGAAGAATCTAACACGTTTTTTGGTCAAATTCCATTTTTTTATGTTTTTTATCTTCCCAGGTCAAACAAAGCCGTCGGAGGTCAAAAAACACCACTGAAGGATATTGCAACACATTTGCAGTCTTTTTCTTTTCCAAATAGAGTAGCTAATTTCACCAGAGTGCCGCTTGAAACTCAAACAAAGCCGCATTTACAAATAGTGCCGCTACAAAGGGCGCCGCCTTTGATTTCTTGCTTTTTCACCGAAACTTAGAATGATTGTATCTTGGTCATTTTTTGGTCTTTTTTGGAGTTGTTTTTATAAAAATGGGGTATAATTTCATAAGCTATCCAATGGTGTAGGTGTTTCTCAACTTTGATAGAGTTAAAATTTTCAAACTTTCACCTAATATCAAAACACCATGAAACTTGGTCTAAATTTTAGGGTTTAAATGCTTAATCATTTATCTAACCCTCATATCTTCTTGTTTCTTGATTTAATCTAAAATTTGGAGGTTGTAATGCAGGTTTTAAAGGATCATGGAGCATGGAAGTCAAAGGAAATGCATTATCACATCATTGTATCAAGTGTTTTTTAACACTTTGGGGAGCAATTATAATCACACTTCTAATGACTTTGTCACCTTCCTGCTCTTTAGGACTCACTAATTTCTTTTGGGCTCTAAAAAGAAAATTACAAAAGCTTTCCATTTTGCTAACAAAGGGCTTAAAATGAACTTTAGGACAAACTCACTAGATTTGGTTTAAGAATTAACAATTGAACAAGGAAAATTTCATATTTCCTTTGGTGCTTAAAAAGAATTCACTATTGATTTGAACGATTAAAAAATGAACATGTGCATTTTGTGTTTTGTAATCTTTTTCACAAAGTAATATCACTGAAAAGACGTATGCATTTCTCTCGCACCTCACGACGATCTTGAGAATCAAAAGTCTTTTCGTGATATTAAGTTGTCAAAAATATTGCCTCCACATTTCAATTAATCCACTCAATTGAAGACTCATCACTCAAACCAAAGCATCGTTGATTTCCTCCTCCGTTTTCATTGAGAACTAGTGATGGGCGATGGAATTGTCATGAAGAGTTTGAAGAAAATGTTGTGTTGGGTGTTGTCGTATTTGGACCAATCAAAGATGTAAGAATTAAACTTGCTCTCCTAAAAGACATTTGTAAATACATTTAATTTTTTACCTAAATGTATTTTTCACCATTCCATAATATTTAAAATATTTAATATATTTTAAACATTAGCATTTCAGACATTAGAAAAATGCGACTTCTAATTACGCTTGCGGGCCATTCAAAGAAATTTATTGTGGGCAAACTGGGATACCTGGAGCTATAAAAATTTGTTTAGGGACATAATTAATTATTTAGAGAAAACCCATTTCCTCAAAATTTTCCCAGCCTTTAAAATTCAAGTACCTCCTTCATAAACTGGCCCTCGGGACGTGTTCTTTGTACCCAAAATACATTAAAATAATGTATCATATGACCTCTTTTTTTGATAAAAATAGAGTTATAGATGTTTAGGACCAAAAAAAAAAATGGGTTGTTCTTAAAATTTCAAATTTGATACTTTCCAGAACACCATATTTGGCCTTGTCGCGATCAAAAAATGATTAAAAAACCCATCAGAACTTATCCTGAGACCATGAAACTAAGCAGACATGCACACATTTCACCCAAGAATGGAATTTTAAATACAACTTGAAAAAATAGATCCTGAGGTGCAAGATATTAATTGACAAAGTTGCACAATCAAGCATTTCTGCAACTGCACCTGTTCAGAACCAATCAGGGCTCCCAAAGTCACCATTTCGAAAAAAATACCGAATCAACATCTGGGGAGTTGCCACTAGAAAAACAAGCTCATTTAGGTACAATGAGAATGCGTGCAAGAGGTCTTTGTTTTAACCATCGATCTTTATGAGATATTAGGGGTCAAAGTTGACCACCTTGAAACACTGTCAGAATTGCAGATGTAAACACTGAACAAACTACATTTGCTTTTGATCTCGAAAAAATAACAAATCAGATCCCGGGACTCTGAAATCAGATAGGGGAGTATATGAATGTGGGGAGAAAGTATAGAATCAATCCTTTTGTCTTGAGAATCATCCATTTGTGAAAAATAAGCTCGAGAAGGAGGCCACTTCGTAGAACAAAGAGTTTACAAACAATAGAAAAGTGCCAAAACCCTCCAGCTTAGCTTTTCAAAACCTAGTAAAAACTCATCAAGGGAAGCTAAAAATTGACATGCATGTTCACATATGTCACATGAGTGTTTCCACCAAGGATTTTGGCATGAAAATCAATAGGCTCCGAAATACGCCCTTACAAAGTAGGTCACTTGGGTAGGATTTTCAAGTGTACCTCCTGGAGTGCAAAGGCAAAATTTTCAATATGGGCACTTCAAATTTTGCAAATTTTAAGGTGCCATTAGGCTTGTGATCTTGTGAGACCTCCCTTCATCACAATCAAGGTTGTGGTGACCGTTTCAATCCTTCTTTCTCCTCCATTGGCTAGTGAGCTCTTGGCAGAGGTGGTAACATTTCTCTCCTCTCCTTTTTGATTTGGTAGAGTACATCTTTACTATTTTTTAGTATTATTTTCATTCCTTCTTCCTTTACTTCTTTATCACATATTTCTCTCTCATTTCTATTTATATGTCCATGGAGGTGGAAACACCAAAACCGGGGTTTGACTGAGGCAGATCCCTATCTAGCCCCAACAATTTTCCCCTCTTTCTTGTGTGTAGGTGGACATGTTTTCGAAGCTAGCTGGTGAACTGGCACCTTGGTGAGATTATCTTCATCATTTTAGCTCTCATATATTTACTTTATCATCTCTTCTTGTACTTTCCATATTTCATAGTTCTATTTTTTTCATCTATGAGTACTTAGCTAGGCCATCAGCTCATTTTCTAGCAGTTCATATTTCCTTCTTTGTTCTCTAGCCAGACAGACACCAACACACCTGAGAGATGTCAGCACATCGCACTTTCATCCTATAACTATGCTTATGTCCTCAGATAGAGAGCCACCTTAGATGCAATATTGAATCCGAAAACTAGATTGCCTAGCCCCAACTCGGATTTTGAGTCTGAAGAGTGGTAGAAAGACCTTACAGTCATCATCATTCTCATCCCTTATTTCATAGCATCCCTTTAGATTGAGGTAATTTAGGGTAGCCTCTTGCTCTTAGCTCTGTATGACCTAGGGCCTTGACGTGGTTGGTCCCCCTCTCTTACATTTTTGGTGAGCCCGACGTGAACCATTTTGGTTCCATTTTGTGATACTAAAAGTTCCTTTGTGTTGCAACCTTTGAGGGGCTTTGTGAGAGTATTATTTAATACACATGATGGCCTCTTTTTTGCAATAGGCTATCCCCTTTAAGCATCCTATGAGTGGTGGAAAGAGTATAACCTTCACCTCATAGGATCTGCCGATGGGCTTCAATAGAGAACCATCTCTTTATATCCCTACAAAGATCAATGGGATCATTATAGCGAGTGTTCTTATTGACCCAACATCTCAAGTGAATATCATAACTGAGGAGTTTATGTTAATTAACTTCCTACACAAAGATGGGTACAATGAGCCTGTGAGCACCATTCATACACACAACGAGATTTCTATACCTCCTATGGGTAGTATCATGTTGTGAGTCCTTGTCGGACCTAAGTCTGTTAACCTATTGATTGACATAATCCTGGGGTCTAAACTCTTCTGAGTAAAGATAGGCATCCCCTCGTTAGTAGCTATGAATGTAGTTCCCTCGCTTGTGCACATATATCTGAAATTCATTCATGGGGGGTCGGTGCATGTGATTCATAACACTTGTTATTAACCACCAATTACGCATGATAGCTACTCTTGAGATCATTTTTGGCTTGCACCCGTTGGTCCTCTTCCACCTGGGAAAGACCTCTTGTACCAAACATATCAAAAGTACAAGAAAGCATTTTTAACACTGAAAGTGAGATACCCTCCATCACTTTATGTTGTTTCACATAGGGCTTGCCTAAAAGATGATAGTAATGCCACCAAGGATCATAAGAGGGAAGAAGAAAATCCCTCTCAAGGTCCCTCTTCCACTATTCATCTTGATGCTCCTTCTCACTCTACTATGGCACCATTAGGTTCTATTTTGTGCTTGTGAGAGAATCCTATCATGTCTTCTTGGTGAAAGCCTATGCGTACCTCATTAGAACTTCCTATTATGCCCATAGAGCCTAGGCCCATTTTATATGGTAGTGTATCAACATGAATTTGCACCCCTAACAAAAATTCCCTTTTGACCCTTAACACTTTATAAAATCAAAAGAGGAGGTATAATTCCACTTAAGCCCACTATTTGCATTCCACTTGGTGCCTAGTTTGTGTGTTGGTGGGGGAGTTTATGTCGGGGATGCCCAAGCAGCATGCTAACATTCGCACGACACACTTACGTCCCTGGCAGATTCTTGTGACTGGAGACTGCAAAGGCGTTACATTTTCGATTGGAATTCAAAGAGTAATGTCCCTCTTCGACTGGCCGACCTGAATATGGCCATTTTTCATCTTCTCCTTCATATTCTAACTCCATTCTTCCATTCTCAATTTTTGAACAAGTTGGCACACTCTCTCCATGCTTTTGAGCATCCAATCACAAGCTTTGTAGAAGCACCATTCACTCAAACAGGGTGAGCACAAGACATAAACCATGGCAATAGAGGCTTGAGTCCCTCTCATTCACTCCTCCATGAGCCTTGAGTGTTTTGGACAGAGGCGGTAAGCTCCTATAATCTCTCCTTTTTCTTTCCATTGAGTAAGCATGTACTAGTTGTAGTGTTTTTGTGTTAACGTACCTTGTAGTTTCTTTTCTTTATCATTGATCTCTACTATTCCTAACTTGTCTATCCATGGAGGTGGAAACACCAAGACGAGGGTCTAACTAAGGTAGGCCCCTATACAACACCAACAATTTCTCCCTTTATTGTGTGTAGGTGGAGAGAACTTAGAGCAAGTTGGCAAGGAGAGCATTGTACGAGATCATCTTCGTCACCTTGGTGGTAATACATTTCCTTTGTCGTATTCGTATCTGCATTTCTCTTAACTTAATCTTGTTTTATCACTTCAGACATCTCTAAACTAGGTTGACAGTCTCCCTTTCGCGGTTAGATTTTTTTACTTTTTTTCTCTAGTCATACGAATGCCATCATACTTGTGAGACTCTAGCACATCGCGCTGTCATCCTGGAATTGTGCTTCCATCCTCAGACAAAGAGCTACCTGAGACACAAATTTGACTCTAAAGGTTGACTCATCTAGTCTCCTTCCAACATTTGGGATTGTAGAGTGATTGAAGGATGCATAATCCTCATCATTCTCATCCTCATCATCCTAACTTCCCCTTAAACTGAGGTGGGTTAGGGAAGCCTTTTTTCTCTTGGCCTTTCGTGACTTGGGGACTTCTAGTGGGTGGTCCCCCTCTCTCAAATTTTTGGTGAACCCGACATGAACCATTTTTGTTCCATTTTGCAGTACTGAAAGTCCCTTTCCTTGTGTCCTAGGAGTTCTTGTAGGTGTGGGTGTTGTGAGGCTTCTGCCATGCAACCCAACCTGTGACCCCTAGTAGGCGTAGTTGAAAGGTTCCAATGGTGTTGTTTGATGCAACCTTAATTGGGTCACTATCCTTACTCATAAACCTTAAGAGGCTCTGTATAAGTATTGTTTGGTGTGCACGATGACCTCTTTCTTAAACCAACCCATTCCCTCTACGCAGACTATGAACGAGGGTACTAGCATAACCTTTACTTCATGGGACCAATCGATGGGTTTCAATAGAGATCCATCTCCTCTTTACATTCC
This sequence comes from Sequoiadendron giganteum, assembly GCA_007115665.2. Classification (NCBI taxonomy): domain Eukaryota; kingdom Viridiplantae; phylum Streptophyta; class Pinopsida; order Cupressales; family Cupressaceae; genus Sequoiadendron; species Sequoiadendron giganteum. The sequence goes on along the minus strand of CM021108.1, from coordinate 238,078,691 downwards.
TGTGAAGATAAATGGGAACACTATAGCAAGTTTCCTCATTGATCTGACATCGCAAGTGAATATCATAACTGAGGAGATCATTCTGATTAACTTCCTACATAAGGAAAGGTATGATGCACCTGAAAGTACCATCCACACACACGAAAACCTTTTTGTACCTCCTATAGGGAGTATTTTCCTATTTGTTCTTGTTGGACCTAAGTCTGTAAGCCTTAAGTTTAACATCATCCCGGGGTCTAAACTCTTCAGAGTGAAGCTAGGCATCCCCTGGCTCACGACTATGAACCCAATTCCCTTAGTTATACATAAGTGTCTGAAGTTCGTTCATGGAGGTTCAGTCCACATTTTCCATGACACTGGTTATAGACCACTAGTTGCCTGTGGCAGCTACACCCTAGACTACTCTTGGCTTGCCTCTCTTGGTCCTCTTTCGCCTAGGAAGGACCTCCTACACCGCACATATCAAAACTATAAGAAGGGGTGCACTAGGACCAAACTAAGATACCGTCCTTTGCCTTATGTTGTCTCACATAGAGCCTATCTGAAAGTTGACAGTGATGCCACCAAGGCCCATAGGTGAGAGAATCCCATGGCGCCCACTTGGTGGAAGGCCAAGTATCCTATGTTTGAGTTTCTTTTCTTACTGATGGAGCCTAGGCTCCTCCGGTATGGAAGGAAAAAATCCCCCTGTGCAGAATCCTCTTTATCTCAGCCTTCGCGGTCTCCTACTGCTCATGTTCTTAAAATAGTAAATGTGAAGAGGCCCACCACCAAGGCACTAGAGTCAACTCCTCCCACCATTTTTGAGCCATCCCATCCTCCTTCCATTTAGGAGTCTTCCCTTCAACTAGAGACAGTCGTGGAGGAAACTCCCATGGATGAGAAGGATCCTTTTGTCCCTTCACAAGTTTCAGCTTTTGATGCAAAGAGTCTTAGAAACTGCCTTGCATATGAGCGTAAGCATCGACGAAAGGCTCTCCTAGCAGAGCAAGACACCTTATAGAAGGAGGAAGAGAAGACCACATCTCCTGTTGTGTCCTCCTCTTTCCCTCCTTCTGTCCTTGAACCTCTTTCGGCTCTTGCTCTGAGCGCACTTGCACCTGGAAGGGTGCAAGTGTTCATTTCTCCTTCGATGGAGCCACCCTTCCTGACTTTTGTCCCGTATGTATTTCCCTTTCTGAAGCCCATGGACATGGTTAACACTTCAGTTGTGTCCACTGCAGATATTTCCTCCTCTTCCTTTACACTCCTTATTTCATCTGTGGGGAGTTCAACTCCCCCGATGAAGAAGAAGTTAGAGCGTGGTCCCTCCAGAAATGGAGGACATAAGAAGAGCCCACCTTATCTGAAAGGTGGCCCCAAACTGAATTGTTCTATCTTAGTCACGAAAATAGTCCCACCCTCCCTCGAGTTTGTCACTACTCCTATGTCTCTCAATGAGCCTAGCAGTGAACCTCAGGTGCAAACTCCTCCGCCTATCGAGGTGAAACATGACACTCATGTTAAGTGCATGTTTAACTCTGTGGATGAAGTCTTGACACTGTCAGTGATCTTTGCTAGGTCATTGAACCTAGACCCACAAGAGCTAAGCAACAGAAACTGTATAAGTCCCTTTGCTTTAGCCCTTATTGTGGGATGATCAGAAGCTCCTCCCCTTAACATTGCACTATTACAGGCTCATATTCCTTCCTTCGAAGATCTAGAGTGGGAAGTTGACGACCTCCTTTTCGACCAGTGTTAGGGGGATACCCTCTTCTTGATCTTTAGATTAGATGTGTGTGCGTGTCATGACATGTGCTTCCCCCATGATCGTGCTATATGTGCCTAGATGACCCTCATCACCCCTGTTGGTGTGTGGATACAGGCGTGGTTTTCATGTTGTAAGCCTTCCTCTATATGTGTCATCATTCTTCCATGTTTGTGATTGACTTACGGTAAATTGGGGATGATGCAAAGCATCGGGACCATTTAGGCCTCCTTCCATGTTGACCTAATTTTTTATTTTACTTTGTCTTTCGTGCATTCTTCCTGATCTGGTTGGGGATTGATGATCTTTCACTTCTTACTGCGGTTACCTACATATATATAAATAAAGGCAGATCTGACCCCGCGTAACTAGATCCCCCTATGGCCTCTGCACGTGATCTATTTTCTTTACTTTTCACTTTATCTTTTTCTCATCTTTGTTTGAGTTGTACCTTTCCTATGTGACAATGCACCTTCTACATTTCTTGGTCTTTAGAAAACATATTCATTTCCAAACGTATCTTTTCTCGAAGAACCTTCACATGCTTCCTTGTTAAAATGGAATTCTCAAATTGGAACCCTAACAAAACATGCTTCCTTCATCAGGGGTTCATAAAGAAAGGACTTGGAAATCCTCCTCTGAAGCGGGAATGATCTTAGCCTTCCCCTTGCATGAGCACATCTCCTTCCTTTCAAATTCCTTGATGAAGTGAACATATTTCAAAAGGATTCCTTGATTATGAATCGATTTGTAAAGGAAGACATTAATATTTTTTAACAGAGTGTCCCTTGAGTGGACCTTGCCTCTTCACGACGGGTTCCCGAGGGACCCCTTCAAAAGTTTCAACAAAGTTCTATGGTGTCTAGCCTAGGGGCAGCCTGACTAGACCTACTTCACATCTCGATGTCTAGTCCGGGGGCAGCCTGACTAGACCATCTTTGCATCTTCACATCTAGCTTGGGGGCAGCCCGACTACAACCTACCTTTCAAAACAACGTATCCCTTGAGTGGAACCTGCTTCCTTTTGAAGGGTTCCCGAGGGACCCCTTTGAAAGTCTTACAACTTAGCAATGGTCTGCATGACTGTCCATTTACTGGCCTACACAGCCACTTCCTGATGTGTTCTATCTATGGGTAAACATGTTGCCATATTTGGCTCAGCGGAGTCTCCTTTTTTTAGTTTCATCCATGTGAGAGTTCTTGGGGGATACCTTCCTTGTAGATCTATGGGTTTGTTAGGTGCATTTCTCGGTCTCCCTCATATGAGAGTTCTTGAGGGATACCTTCCTTGTAGATCTGTGGGGTTGTAAGGTGCTTGTCTTGGTTTCCTTCATGTGAGAGTTCTTGAAGGATACCAACCTTGTGGGATCGTGAACCTATAGGGTACTTTCATGCTTTAGCTTTGTAGTTCCACATAACTATGAAGTCCTCTCCTGTACTCCCGAGTTCGCGAGACCGTGCTCTGCTTCCTCATCGGTTCAGGTATACATATCTTACTCTGTTACTTCTTTACTACTATACTTTACCGAAGCACTCATTAGTACTCATGCTCGCTAAAGTGGGGGAAAAATGTATCATCATGAATTTTCACCCCT
>CM021108.1:238022042-238072590 GCA_007115665.2 Sequoiadendron giganteum | reverse complement strand
ATTTTACTTTCCCCTCACGAGGGGTCACTTTCTTCCTTTCAAATTCCTTGATGCAGTAAACATCTTTCGAAAGGATTCCTTGATGATTAATCGATTTGAAAAATAACATCTTTCTTGCACTTTTAAATAACACGTCCCTTGAGTGGACCCCCTCTACATGTCGGGTTCCCAATGGATCCCTTTGAAAGCTTTGCAATTTTTTGATGGTCTACGTGACTATTCACATGAATGCCTACATGGCCGCTTTGCTTTTAGACATGATTTATCTGCAGGTAAACATGTCACTTTGTAGGTGCACCTGTAAGGTTGCTTTCCAATTTGACTTTGTGGAGTCTCCTTCCTTTGGGTTTCCTCTATGCTCGAGATTTTGGGGGATGCCTCCTTGTAGTTATATGGGCCTATAAGGATCTCTTTCATTTGGGTTTCATCCATGTGAGAGTTCTTGTGGGACACCTTCTTGTAGGTCTGTGGGTCTATAAGGCACTCTTTCCTTTGGGTTTCCTTCATGGGAGAGATCTTGGGGGACACCTCCTTGTAGGTCTACGGGCCTGTAAGGCACTTTCATCTGGTTTTCCTTCATTCTAGAGATCTTGAGGGATACCTTCTTGAAGGTTTTTGGTCTTGTAAGGTGCATACTTCATGGCACTGCCTTCATGTGAGAGATCTTCGGGGTTGCCTCCTTTGCAGGTTTGTGAGCCTATCAAACACTTACTTCTTTGGGTTTCCTTCATGTGAGAAATCTTGAGGGACACATTCTTGTAGGTCTACGAGCCTATAACATTCCTTCATCCCATAGGATTTTTCCATTGTCATTTTGAGGGCCTTCAATGTACCTCATGCAACTTCATAGTTCTGTAGAGCTATGGAGTCTTTTTTCTGCTCTGCACTTTTGAGCTCGCCAGATCATGGTCTAATTCCTCAATGATTCAGGTATACATTTGTAACCTTACTAACTCTTTGATATACTTTACCAAAGCACTCATCAGTATTCATGCTCACTAAAGTGGGGCAAAAATATATATGAGTGAATTTGCACCCCTTATGCAAATTCCCCTTTTACACATCCTCACCTTAGAAAACCAAATCCAAAGGTGAAATTGCACATCAGTTGGTTGCTTTCCTTCAACTTGTCATTTATTTGTTGTGTTGATGGGAGAATATTTGTCAAATATGTGCACGCAGTGCATAGACGTTCTTACGACACACTTACATCCCTGATAGATTCCTATGTCTTAGGTTGGCAGAGGCATTACACTTTCAATTGGGGTCGATTTATAACATCCCTCTTTGACCAACCAACCCTGAAAATGTTAGATTCTTCTTAATTCTTCTTCAAATTCATTCATTTTCATTTCACTTTGATATCTAAGCATTCAGTCCATCCTTCTTTCACATTGTTAAACATTTTCCAACATTCTCTTCACTCTCAAGCAACATTTCAACACTCTGTCAACTCTACAAAGGAAGAGTGAATCCAGCCATTGAAGCATAGGCTTGAGGTCTTGCGAGACCTCCCTTCATAACAATTGAGGCTATGGTGATTGTTTCAAGCTTTCTTTCTCCTCCATTGGCTAGTGAGCTCTTAGAGGAGGTGGTAACGTTTCACTCCTCTCCTTTGTGATTTCATAGAGTAGCTCTTTATTATTTTGTAGTGTTATTTGAATTCCTTCTTCCTTTACTTCTTTATCACATATTTCTCTCTCATTTCTATTTGGTTGTCCATCTAGGTGGAAACACTAAAGCGAGGGTCTCATTGAGGTAGACCCGTATACAACCCCAACAATTTTCCCCTCTTTCTTGTGTGTAGGTGGATGTGTTTTCCGAGCTAGCTGGTGAACTAGCTCCTTGGTGAGATTATCTTCATCATTTTACCTCTCATATATTTACTTCATCATCTCTACTTGTACTTTCCATATTTCATAGTTCTGTTTTGTTCATTTAGGAGTACTTAGCTAGGTTGTCAGATCATTTTTGGTGGTTCATATTTCCTTATCTATCCTTTGGTTGTACAGATGCTAGTACACCTGAGAGACGTCAGTGTGTCATGTTGTCATCCTAGAAATGCACTTACATCCTCAGATAGAGATCTTCCTGAGGTCCAAAATTGAATCCAAAAACTAGCTCACCTAGCCCCAACTCCGATTTTGGGTTTGAAGAGTGGTAGGGCCCTACACTTCTCATCATTCTCATCCCTTATTTTGCAACATCCTTTTAGAGTGAGGTAAGTTAAGACAGCCTCCCACTCTTGGATTTCCATGACCTGGGGCCTTGATGTGGTTGGTAACCCTCTCTTACAGTTTCCTCTCAGAGGAATGGTGTGATACTCTACCAATGGAACCTCCTCTAAGGTTAAATTTGTCATTATTGAAAATAGACCTACCGCCAAAGGTTGCCCCTCTAGCTAGAAATTTATTATCCTTTTCCTAGAATTCTCACCTCTCTTCTTCCTTTGACATATCAAGGTAACTATCAAGAATTTCATCAATGGGTAAACCTTAATAATTTGAATTGGTCATACTAGATTCAAATTCTTCTTCATGAAAAAATTCATTGTGAAAATTTTCATTTAAAGTAGGAGATGCACTAGCAAGATTTTCAGTGGACTTACTTGATTCCACATTCTTTTCTTTCTAGGTTGGATATTTTTCCTTTGATGGCTCAGATTCCAAATTTTGATCAAGATGCTTCTTCATATAGCTTCTAGTTCTTCTCATGGTGTCAAATTTCTTCTTAGAGTTCTCCTTCTCCTTCATTCCTCGAGGATATTACCTTGCACTGTCACAAGAGACTTCAAAGTCACCACCCACTATATTGGGAAATAGAGATTGATTACACTTTGGAGATGCAATCACAATCTCAGAGAAGACTTTAAGCATAACCTGACATGAAATGGGAAAAGGAACTAGAACTTGATGCATAAAATTGGACTTGGGCTATTGATGAGAATTTGCATAAATTATTCTCCAAACAATGAAGAATAATGAAAATAACTAACTCTGACTATACTAGATTTTACCTAGATGTTGGATATTGCTGATATGTGGTTGTCATTGCTGTCAACACTATTGTCATTGATGTCAAGACTATTGTAATTAATGTCCTTAATATTGTAAATGTCGAGGATATTGAGAGAATTGAAATAAAATAATTTGCAGGGTGTCAGTGATGTAGTGAAGTTCATTATGATGGCTAGCTCAGTATATTGAGGATAAGAAGTTGCAAATTAAAGGGTTTGTTGAAAAGTATATCTAGTTTATCCACATGAAGTTTCAGAGGTTCACATGAAGATTTGATTAAGTTATGAGTATCTATGTTTTGACAGTTGTTTTGTTGCTTTAGTGGGTGTTCCTAAAAGAAGATGATGTGATTTTAGTTGTTGGTTCACATTGGTTATTGTGCTCACGATTGGTTATTTTATTCTATGAGTTCATATTTTTCATGATCATGGCTGATAGGGTGATTGTAGCATGTTGTGGATCCTTGAGGCATAATTGTTTAAGGTATTTCATGTTTGAGACATGTTTTTTTGGGTTGTTGCTATGTTTTGGCTAACTTTATTTTGTTCACATTGATAAATTGTTTATTGATTTGGGCTGATAGTTTGTACACACTTCATATTTTGTTGGATTGACATGTAGTTTATGTTATCCTTAGTTGCAGATATATATGATAGATTATTTATACCAATTGAGGAATGGTGTGCAATGTGTGCGATGTGTTGTGTGCGAATAATTTTCTAATCTTTCAAAGGAAGAAGTAAAGTGTGAAGAAGAGTGAGCAGAAGAAAGTGATCATGTGCTTAACTAGAACTATAATCAGGCATTAGCAGATTCTATTTTCTCAGTTCAAATCTTTGGATGTAATCTAAAAGTGACTGTAAGATAGTGAGCCTTTTGTATTTGAGCGGTGAGCTCTAGGCAGTGTGTTTGAATGCATGTGCATTCCCCATTTATAATAATTTTAACAGAGTATAATCTTGTGGACTAACCTCCACCGTGGTTATCCCCTAATAGGGTTTCAATGCAAAAATCTTGGTGTTGTGTGTGTATTTGATGTGATTATGGTTTATGCTTTCATGTTTATTTATCAGATTTGAGAATAAGTTTAATAAGTATAATTTATGTGACAATTGATTCACCCCGCCTCTTAGTTGCCTTCCATTGTGTTGCCAAAAAATGGTATCAAAGAATGTTCCTTTGGAGAAGCTTGACCATTTGAGGTGATCCGGGATGGCGTCATATAAGAAGGATAGTCTAAGATTTGATGGAACAAATTATTCTCTATGGAAGACTCGAATGGAGTGTCATCTGAGATTCATTGGTGAACCTTACTAGAGAATTACAAATAATAGATATATCATCCCATGGAATGGTCCTTACACTGCAGGTGAGATTAAGGAGGTCGAGTAGAATATTAGGGCTAATGAAGCATTATTGAGTGCTCTAACTGATTTTTAAATGAAAAATGTAATGGAGTTGAAGACTTCTTATGAGATCTAGAAAAATTTTGAAACCTTGTATGAAGGTGATACCCATGTGAAGATTGATAAGTTGTAAAGCCTGAAAGGGAAATATGAAACATTAAGAATGGGTGAAGATGAGAACATCACTTCTTTTATGCAGAGAGTGAATGAAATTATGTGTAGTATCAGATGTGCTGGTAGAACATTGGAAGAATCATAGATTTTTGCTAAAGTGCTCAAATCCTTGCCTACTACATACAAACACAAAGCTATCACTATTGAGGAGATCCGGACTGTGACAAATGTAACCATAGACATGTTGACTGGTAAGCTTGTTCCTTTTGAGTTAAGTGAGTTTGGTGAATCTCTTCCTAAGATAGAATCTACATTCAAATCTACTATCTCCGGAAAAGATAAGTAGAGATATGATCTGGGAGACAGTTCTTCTAGAAAAATTACCAAGTATGAGTAGGAAATGAGAGAGATTTAAGAAGAAGAAAGAAAAATAGATGAACTTGAAGCCCTTATTGTCAAAAGGGTAGCCAAAGGAGAAGGTAAGTATAAAGGGAAATTGAGTCTTAAATTTTTTTCTTGCAATAAGATAGGTCATTTTTCCTCAAAGTGTGAAAAGAGCTCCTAAGCCAAGACCTAACAAGCCTAGATTCTGAAGAATGTTATTATGTTTCTGATGAAGGTGTGACAGATGATGAATATGATAAAGGTAATTTAAGTGGGTATGAAAGGGTATTTATTGCTATCAAGGAACGTGATCCAGTACCTATTAAATCTACTAGTTGCATAAATGTGGAGAAATCTCTAGCTGCCAGAGTTGAAGAAAAAGATGAATGGGTGATTGGCAGTGGATGCTCTCATCACATGATAGGTGATAAAAGTAAATTTGTGAGCTTGGAAAATTATGATGGTGGTGTTGTAATATTTGGTGATTACAAAGCTAGTGTAATCCATGGTAGAGGATCCATTTATTTTGATGGTAAGCATAATACTGATGATGTTCTATATGTGGAAGGTTTGAAGCATAATCTCTTAAGTGTTGGAAAGATGGTTGACAAGGGATATAATCTTTAATTCAAGGATGGAAAGTGTAGAATATTGGGCTTTTGGAAATTTGATTGCATCTGGTACAAAAAATAAAAGTAATATATTTCACCTAAGTGCTACTAGTAAAAGTTGTTTGATTACTCAAGTTGAGGAAATTTGGTTATGGCATAGGAGATTGTGTCATGTAAACTTTGACAATATTATCAATATAAGTTCTACTCAGGTAGTAAGAGATCTTCCTAAGTTGATAAAACCTACTAATACTATATGCAAGGAATGTCAATTAGGGAAGAAAACTAGAGTTTCATTCTAGAGCAAACAACATTGTTGAAATGAAATGTTGGAGCTTGTACATACAGACTTGTGTGGTCCTTCTAGAGTCAGAAGTTTACAAGGAGATAGGTATTTCATGCTAATTATTGATGATTATTATAGATTGATGTGGGTTACTTTCATAAGGGAAAATTTTGAAGCTCTAGAGAAATTCAAGATTTTTAAGGCTATTGTTGAGATAGAGATAGGTTTGAAGATTAAATGTCTGAGATCAGATAGAGATGGTGAATTCACTTTGGGTGAGTTTAAGTCCTTTTGTGAAGAGCATAGGATAAAGAGACAATTATTTTCTCCATGGACCCCTCAACAAAATGGATTTTTGGAAAGGAAGAAAAAGAAAATTCAACAAGCTACTAGGACTATGATGCTAGAAGGAAATGTTCCACATATCTACTAGAGAGAAGCTATGAGTACCACTTTTTACACTCTCAACTAGGTACATATCAAAGGTGATATTGGTAACACTCCTTATGAGCTATGGTTTGGTCATAAGCCTAATGTTGGATACATCAAAATATTTGGGAGTAAATGCTATATCAAAAGAGATGAAGATATAGGAAAGTTTGATGCTATAAGTGATGAAGGAATCTTTCTTGGTTATTCTACTAAAAGAAAAGCCTACCGGCGCTAAAATAATAGATTGAGGAAATTAATTGAAAGTGCTAATGTTAAGGTTGATGAAGAAACAATTAGAACATCCAGAACCTGTAAATATGATTCACATGATCAAAATGTCAATTCAGATAAAGGAAAGAAAGTTCAGACTATAAATCAAGTTCAAATCGTTTCGGTGAATCACGAAAAATCAAGAGGAAAAAATAGTGAAAGTGCAGAAGTGTGATCAAAAGAGCCTGAAGTTGAAGAGCCTAAGACTCCAAGGTATGTAAGACTAAATCATTCAGAAGATCAGATTATAGGTGATAAGAACAAAGGTGGTAAAACTAGGAGAAGAATTGTAGAAGAATATTGTTTGATCTCAAAGACTAAGCCTAATAGTGTCAATTAAGCATGCAAAGTTTAACATTGGGTTTAAGCAATGAAAGAAGAACTACTGCAAATTGAGAAGAATGATACATGGATTCTTGTTCCTAGACCTAAGGAAAAAAATGTAATTGGAACTAAATGGGTCTTTCAGAACAAACTGAATGAGCAAGGTGAAGTTGTTAGAAACAAAGCAAGACTTGTGTGTAAAGGATATTCTCAAATGGAAGGAATTTCCTTTGAAGAAATTTTTTCTCCTGTTGCTAGGATTGAAGCTTTGTGATTATTTCTTGCTTATGTTGCCTACAAAGATTTCAAGGTTTATCATATGGATGTCAAGTCAACATTTCTAAATTGTTAAGTGGATGAAGAAGTGTATATTGAGCAACCTGATGGATTTCAATGTACTGATTAGGGAGATATGGTTTTTCGGTTGAAGAAAGAATTGTATGGACTTAAGCAAGCACCAAGAGAATGGTATACCATATTGAACAAGTATTTGTTGAGGTTTGGATTTAATAAAGGTATTGTTGATAGTAATGTATATTTTAAGATTGATCATGATAAAGATTTTATTGTTGAATTCTTTGTTGATGATATCATTTTTGGAGGAGATGATAGTTTGTGCATGAATTTTTTTGATGAGATGCAGAGTGATTTTGAGATGTCTATGATTGGAGAAATGAAATTCCTTTTGGGATTGCAAATTACTCAGCTAGATAGAGGAATCTTTATATCTCAGTCCAAGTATGTTAAATAATTGCTAAAGAAGTTTGGTATGGAAGGATCAAAACTAGTTGGTACACCTATGTTGATTGGATGTAAGTTGACACAAGATGATGATTCTCCTAAAAAAAATTAGACTAGATATAAATCCATGATTGCTGGATTACTCTATTTGACTCAAACTAGACCTAATATCATGAATTTCATATGCATTGTTGCAAGATTTCAAGCTGATCCTAAGGAATCTTATGTGACACTTGTGAAGAGGATTTTCAGGTACTTGAATCGGACAATTTATTTTGGCCTATGGTATTCTAAAGAATATGACCTTACTTTGAGTGTTTTTACTAATGTTGATTGGGAAGGAGATGTAAATGATAGAAATATTACTAGTGGTGGTGCATTTTTCTTGGGAAAGAAGTCGATTTCACAGTTAGGTAAGAAGTAGAATTCCATTTCTTTATCTACTACAAAGGTAGAATAAATTGTTCCTACTAACAATTGTACTCAAGTATTGTGGATGAAGAATATGTTGAAAGATATCAAAGTTGTGTATGATGAACCTATTGCTATATTCTTTGATAATTCAAGTGAAAATAAGAATTTGGTGTTGCATTCAAAAACCAAGCATATATCTATCAAGTTTCACTTTTTGAGAGAGAAAGTTTGTGAAAAGGAAGTCAGATTTTACTATATGCCTACTAAGGAATAGATTACAGATATCTTTACCAATCCCTTTCCTAAGGATAATTTTGTGTATCACAAAGGGAAGCTAGGGGTGATTACCCCTCCTAATTAGAATTAATATGCAATGACTTGCATCAGTCTGTGCATTTCATAGTCATATCTTGCGATCTAGATTGATGTTGTGGTGGTTGCTACTCAGGGGGAGTAGTCAGATATTCAGAAATGTGGTGTAGAGCTTGTGTGAAGAAATATAATGTGTACCTTTGACATTTATGTCAAAAGGGGACAAGATTATTGTGAAAAACTATGAAAGAGTTAAGGTGAAAAGACTCAAAATCTAAGGGGGAGAAAGTGCTAAGGGAAAGTATTGTTGATGGTGTTTTTCACATCATGTGTTTCCATCAATTTCAAAGGGGGAGATTTTTAGATATTGTTGATATGTGGTTGTCATTGATGTCAACACTATTTCCATTAATGTCCTTAAGGTTGTATATGTCAAGGATATTGAGAAAATTGAAATAAAATAATTTGTAGGGTATCGGTGATGCAATGAAGTTCAGTATGATAGCTAGCTCAGTATATTGAGGATAAAAAGTTGTAGATTAAAGGGTTTGTTGAAAATTATATCTAGTTTATCCACATGAATTTTTATATGTTTGCATGAAAATTTGATTAAGTTATGAGTATCTATGTTTTGATAGTTGTTTTGTTTCTTTAGTTGGTGTTCCTGAAAGAAGATCATATGATTCTAGTAATTTGAGTTATTTTCGATGTTTCTATGGTTATTCATGATTCATGTGGATGTTTCTAGATCATGTTATATTTGTGTTGTTGGTTCACATTGATTATTGTGCTCACAATTGGTTATTTTCTTTTGTGAGTTCATTTTTTTCATGATCATGGCTGACAGGGTGATTGTAGCATGTTGCAAATCTTCAAGGTATAATTGTTTAAGGTGTTTTGTGTTTGAGACATGTTGTTTTGGGTCCTTGCTATGTTTTTTCTGACATTTTTGGTTCGCATTGATATATTGTATATTGATTTGGGCCGACAATTTGTACACATTTCATATTGTTTTGGGCTGACATGTAGTTGATGTTATCCTTAGTTGCAGATATATATGATCCATTTTTTATACCATTTGAGGAATGGTGTGTGATGTGTGTGAATAATGTTCTAATATTTTGAAGGTAGAAGTAAAGTGTGAAGAAAAGTGATCAAAATAAAGTGTTCATGTGCTTAACCAAAACTGTAATCAGGCATTAGCAGATGTTATTTTCTCAGTTTAAATCTTCATATGTAATTCGAGTGTGATTGTAATATAGCGAGTCTTCCTTTAGGAAGTGAGCCTTTTGTATTTGAGTCGTGAGCTCTAGGAAGTGTTCCTAAATGCATGTGCATTCCCCATTTACAATACTTTTAACATAGTATAATCTTGTGGAGTAACCTCCACCATGGTTTTTCCCCTACCAGGTTTCCTTGCAAAAATCTTGGTGTTTTGTGTGTTTTTGATGTGATGATGGTTTATGCTTTCATGTTTATTTATAAGATTTGAGAATAAGTTTAATAAGTATAATTTCTATTAAAATTGATTAACCTCACTCTCAGTTGTCTACCCTTGTGTTATAAACATTGTTCCCTGTAGAGTTTCCAATTTGTTGGTTGTTTTTTAAGAACCAAACTTAGTCTCAATAAAAAATTTATGAATTTTCCATCATTCAATGATCAACAATGGTGAGGATTGGCCAATGACTAGGTAAGATATTGTTAGGATTTCCCTCTGCACTTTGGGCTCTGTAAGGCCTAGGAGGGTGATCCTTACATTATACATAATTGAAGGGAAAAGAATGCGGATCTACTGACCCAACAGTGTGGAATACATTCCCTTAACACCTTTACTATAGGGGAGAGAAGAAAAAATGAAAAACTAATAGTTTCAAAACTTATAGAGATGCATACAACCATGGAAATGAGAAACCAGAAAGATAAGCAAAACAAAGATGACATAGTATTTAAGTGGGAAAACCCTTTCAGGTAAAAAACCCACCACACAAAGTCAAATCTATTGTATTACAGTAATGAAATGATTACATACAATATCCAGACTGCTTTGTTCAGGTCACAATCACCCAAAGAGTTTCAAATCCACTATTACAATGTTTTCACAACATACAGTCCAAAAAACTCTCATCAAGAACTCATGTCCTTTTGTTCTTCAGCTCGCAACTTCAAAACTTGCTCTGCAACCTACGACTCAACTCTTGACTTCTGACCTTATGAGAAAAATACATATCTCTCATCCATATGTAGCTAACACAGAAGAGAAATCAAGTCCATCCTCAAATCACGCATCTGGTCGGATCTGACAGATCTCTCTACAACGAGCTGACTTTGCATTCAATGCCATCACCAAAACGGTTGAGTTCGCCACCCTTGGTTGATAATGCAACTGCCACAATAACTATTCTTGGTATCCATCCAATCAATATTCAACCAGGTGCCATGCATCCAAGACCCATCAGTAATTGCAGCTAACAGAGCAACCAAAACAGTCAAATAGACATCGGGCGCGACCAAGACTTCAAGTCATTTTTAACACTGCTGGAGTCAGGGTCGGAACTGGAGTCAAAACATGACTCCCTCGAAATTACAGGTTTAGGAACCATTTTGGTTCCATGTCTGCCCAAGACAAAGAGAAACTCATCAAAAATAGTTTTGACTGGGTAAAGTCAACCTAGGGTCAAACCAAGACGGGAACACAAAAGACCGAAGTCGGAGTCAGAGTCGAACCCGGAACAGAAAACAAGACTTTACCAAAAGTCCAAGATCAGGAACCAATCCGGTTCTGCCTTCACCAACTGCAAGAGACAACATTCTAGAACCTGGACTAAGAAGAGGAAAGCACCTCGAGGAGAATCCAAACAGCCAAGAAGAACATATCGCAAAAGCAAGAGTCAGAGCCAGAGTTGGAACAGAAACTGAAACAGGAACCTAGCAAACGGACATTGCCAACTTCCAAAACTGGTTCCGCCTCTGCCAAAACCTGTGAAGCGAAGCAAGAAGAAATAGATGGTAGGGAGCGGAGTTGGAGTTGGAGTCAGAACGAGAACATAAACCCAGAACTTAGGCAAACAGAACAATGCCAAGTTCCATCCCAGTTTCGCCTCCGTCAAAGACCCGAAACTTAGGCAAACAGAACAATGCCAAGTTCCATCCTGGTTCCGCCTCTACCAGAACTTTGCAAACAACACAAAATCACCAAGGCATGAAAATGAGGACTTCAAGCTAGAAGTTGAGACATAATTTCTCAACAATCTCCCACTTGGTGAACACTTCCAGCTTCCTCAAAACATCAAACCTTACTGTCTATCATAGGCCCCAAGGCCCATCGATTTTGTGCACCATCTGAACTTGTCTGTGCTAACCGGCTTTGTCAAGGCATCTGGAACATTCTTCAAGTTTTCAACTTTATCCATACTAACCTTTCCATCTTCAACCATATCCCTCACAAAGTGATATTGCACATCTATGTGCTTGGTCCTGGCATGGAAAGTCGGATTCTTTGCCAAACAAATGGCACTTTGACTGTCACACCAGATTGAAATCTACCCAGCATTAAATCCAATGTCTGAACACAAATGCCTTAGCCACACTGCCTCCTTACAAGCATGAGTTGCTGCCATGTACTCTGCCTCTGTCATGGATAAAGTAACTACAACTTGTCGCTTGCTCATCCAACTGATTGCTCCACCATTAAGCATGAAAGTGTATCCACTGGTGGATCTTCTGCTATCAATATCCCCTGCCCAATCAGAATCAACATATCCCTGAATGCTAAGAGTCCTTTGTGATGCAACCATACTGCCATGGTAACACAAATCATAATCTGAAGTACCCTTCAAATACCTGAACACTCTCTTCACAGCATCCCAATGTGATCTCCCTAGATTTTCCATGAAATGGATTAGAACTCCCATTGCTTGGGCAATGTCTGGTCTTGTGTAGACCATAGCATACATCAAACTGCCTACTACACTTTCATAAGGCACACTAGTCATGTCCTCCATCTTAGTAGCAAACTTTGGACAATCTTCAGCGGATAGTTTCAATCCTTGCATAATTGAAACAACTAGTTGCTTGTAGTCATTCATGCTAAACCTCTCTAGAACGGTTTTCACATACTTACTTTGACTGAGCCAACACTTTCTGCTTGTTTTGTCCTTGGTTATCTCCATTCCAAGAATGTACCTTGCTGCTCCAAGATCTTTCATTTTGAACTTAGCAGACAACTGAGTTTTAAGGTCAGAAATCATAGCCTTGCTATTACCAATGAATAACATGTCATCCACATACAGAGTAATAACAAGCACACAATCATTCTCACATTTGTAATAAATGCAATGATCAAATTTTGATCTAACAAACCCAATTGACAACACAAATGTGTCAAATTTCTGGTACCACATTCTAGGAGATTGCTTTAGACCATAGAGAGATTTATTTAACTTGCAAACTAGATTTTGTTTGCCTCTTTCAACAAAATGCTCAGGCTGGGACATGTAGATTTCTTCTTCTAGCTCACCATGGAGAAATGCTATCTTCACATCCATCTGCTCAGTTTCATAGTCATACACAGCTGCCAATGACAACAAAAATCTGATGGATGTTAGCTTTGCTACAGGGGAAAAGATCTCTCCATAATCAATTCCCTCAACTTGGGAAAAACCCTTTGCAACCAGTCATGCCTTATACTTCTCCACACTGCCATCAATTCCTGTCTTCCTTTTGAATATCCATTTGTAGCCAACAAGATTTTTCCCTTTAGGCAATGGTACCAACTTCCAGGTATCATTCTTTTTCAAGGAATCCATCTCCCCATTCATGGCTTCCAGCCAAGACTTTGAATCAGCCATGCTGATTGCTTCTTTCACAGTCTTAGACTCATCAGTGCTGGTAATTAAAGCATAAGCACAATTTGAATCTAACATAGAGAAACCATACCTATCTGGTTGCCTTCTTTCTCATGTAGATCTCCTTGGAGGTTGAGGTTGTTCTTCATCATCAGAACTTCTAGAGCTGCTTGAGCTCTCCTCAGTCTCAGGTACACCATGCAGCTCTTCCCTTTCTAGAGTTTGGGGAATCTCAACTGCATCCTTCTTCTTGTCACTCTGATTTATCTCAAGCTATTGATTACTTAATAAAGGTTTTAGCTCATGAAATATCACACTTCTGCTATACAAAACCTTCTCAGTAACAAGGTTCCAAAGCTTGTATCCTTTCACACCAACTCCATAGCTGATGAGAATACATTTCACAGCCTTTTTATCCAACTTTGATCTCTTTTCATTTGGCACATGAGCATATGCCACACAGCCAAAGACCCAAACATGCCTTAATGAGGGTTTCTTACCTGACCATGCTTCCAAAGGTGTCTTATCAACAAGAGCTAAACAAGGAGATCTATTTATCAAATAACATGTTGTAGCAACAGCCTCAGCCCAAAACTTCTGCTCTAGACCAGCACCACTCAGCATACTCCTTGCCTTTTCCATCAATGTCCTATTCAACCTTTCAACAACTCCATTTTGCTGTGGAGTGTAGGGGGTTGTTTTATGCCTTTTAATTCCATGATCAATGCAATACCTTTCAAAATCTACAGAACAAAACTCACCTCCATTGTCTATCCTTAAACACTTTATTTTCCTTCCAGTCTGATTTTCAACCAAAGATTTGAGCTCTTTAAACTAACCGAACACTTCTGATTTACTTTTAAGAAAGTATACAAATGCCCTTCTCGAATAGTCATCAATAAAAGAAATATAATATCTAGACTTTGATAACGAAGGAACATTAACTGGACCAAACACATCAGAATGAAAATAATCCAGTATACAAGAAGATTTGTGAGGACTAGAGGAGAAAGAAACACAGTGTTGCTTTCCATAGATACAATGTTCATAGAAATCGAACTCAAGGTTACAATCATCAAGCCCTTCTACAAGGTTTTTAAACCTTTCTCACCAATATGACCAAATCTATGATGCCATAACATAGTCTTCTCTACTGGGAGTTTTACCTCCAAAGCATTTGCAGATGGAGAAGATTCTTCATCTTTCTCTATAGGTGCAGAATTACATGACTTTACAGAGGCACTGTTATAGAGAACGGGTCATGCATCTAGCTTGTATAGAGTGCAAGTACGAAAACCCTTAGCTAACACCATTACACCTCTAGCCATTTTACATCCCTTACTAGAAAAAGAAACTTCTACACCAGCATCATTTAACTTACTAACAGAAAAAAGATTTTGAGCCAAACCTGGGATGTGAAGAACACCACCAATTCATTTGACTCTCTCATCAGGAAACTAAATTCTGACCCTTTCTCTACCAATAATCTCTAGTGTTGAATCACTTGCCAAGTATACCTTTCCACCATCATACTTCTCATACTTTGAGAACCAATCTCTATTGGATGTCATGTGAAAAGAGGCACCTGAATCAACTAACCAAACATCATCTGATGGCTGAGTTGTCAAGGTTGCTGCAATGAAGGCATCTGCATCACTTTGAGAAGATTCGTTGTCAAAAGCATTCTTCTTCTTCTTCTCCTTGCAGTCCTTCCTGATATGACCAGGTTGCCCACAGTTCCAGCTCTTTACCTTGAAATTTTTACCAGGAGACTTTGATCTCCCTTTAGACTTGGATTTCGACTTGTTGTCTTTCTTCTTGCCTTTCTCCTTTGTTCTACCTCGAAGAGAAAGAGCATCTGTGGCCATCTCAGAAGATTTCCTTCACATTTCTTCAAATAGAAGCAAAGCAACCACATCATTTGTCTTGAAAGCAGTGGTTGTGCTTCCAATAGCCATCATAAGATGATCCCAATTGTCAGGTAACAAACACAGCAGGAGCATGCAACGATCCTCCTCCTCAATCTTTACACCTATAGATTCCATTTGAGTAACACTCATATTAAATGAGTTCAGATGGTCTACAACAGATGCACCTTCATCCATCTTCAAGGAGTACAACTTCTTTCTCAGGAATAACTTGTTTACCAGAGACTTTCCTTGGTAAATATCACCAAGCTTCTTCCACAAGGCAGCTGCAGACATCTCCTCATGAACATTCAAGAGCACAGAATCGGCAAGACTTAGTCTAATCAATCCTCTTGCTTTTCTATTAGCAAGATCCCAAGCTTCTTGGGTCGTAGTTTGTGGCTTAGTTCCAGACACTGCAATCCAAAGGTCTCTATCCATGAGCAAGTCTTCTATCTTGAGTTTCCATAACTCAAAGTTGCTGCCATTAAACTTCTCAATATCTATTCTACCAGATGTACTCACCATCTCACAACAGAAACAAGTTTAACAATGCAAGTCTCCCACTGAAATAGTATTAGTGCAAAAAACAAATTCGCCCTAACAAGGATAACACAAACTGGCCAAGCACTGATACCACTTTGAAGGGAAAATAATGTGGATCTACTGACCCAACAGTGTGGAATACATTCCCTTAACACCTTTACTATAGGGGAGAGAAGCAAAAAAAAAAAACTAATAGTTTCAAAACTTATAGAGATGCATAAAACCATGGCAATGAGAAATCAGAAAGATAAGCAAAGCAAAGATGACATAGTATTTACGTGGGAAAACCCTTTCAGGTAAAAAACCCACCACACAAAGTCAAATCTATTGTATTACAGTAATGAAACAATTACATACAATATCTAGACTCCTTTGTTCAGGTCACAATCACCCAGAGAGTTTCAAATCCACTGTTACAATGTTTTCACAACATACAGTTCAAAAAACTCTCATTAAGAACTTGCGTCCTTTTGTTCTTCAGCTCACAACTTCAAAACTTTCTCTGCAACCTACGTCTCAACTCTTGACTTCTGACCTTATGAGAAAAAGACATATCTCTCATCCATATGTAGCCGACGCAGAAGAGCAATGAAGTCCATCCTCAAATGGCGCATCTGGTCGGATCTGACAGATCTCCCTGCAACGAACCAACTTTGCATTCAATCCCATCACCAAAATGGTTGAGTTTGCCACCCTTGGTTGACAATGCAACTACCACAATAACTATTCTTGGTATCTATCCAATCACTATTCAACTAGGTGCCACGCGTCCAAGACCCATCAGCAATCGTAGCTGACAAAGCAACCAAAATGGTCAAACAAACATTAGGCGCGACCAAGACTTCAAGTCATTTTTAACACTGTCGGAGTCGGAGTCGAAACTAGAGTCGAAACATGACTCCCTCAAAATTATAGGTTCAGGAACCATTTCAGTTCCGTGTCCACCCACGACAAAGAGGAACTCATCCGAAATAGTTCTGACCAGGTAAAGTCAACCCATGGTCAAACCAGGACAAGAACACAAAAGACCGGAGTTGGAGCCGGAGTCGAACCCGAAATAGAAAATAGGACTTTACCAAAAGTCCAAGATCAGGAACCAATCCAGTTCTGGTTCCAGTTCTACCTCCGCCAACTACAAGAGACAACAATCCAGAACCTGGACTAAGAAGAGGAAAGCACCCCGAGGAGAATCCAAACAACCAGGAAGAACAAATCGCAAAAGCAAGAGTCAGACCCGGAGTCGGAACAGAAACTGAAACAGGAACCTAGCAAATGGACATTGCCAACTTCCAAAATTGGTTCCGCCTCCACCAAAACCTATGAAGCGAAGCGAGAAGAAACAGACGATAGGGAGTGGAGTCGAAGTTGGAGTCGGAACGAGAACATAAACCCGAAACTTAGGCAAACAGAACAATGCCAAGTTCCATCCCGGTTCCACCTCCGCCAGAGACCCGAAACTTAGGCAAACAAAACAATGCCAAGTTCCATCCTGGTTCTACCTCCACCAGAACTTTGCAAACAACACAAAATCACCAAGGCATGAAAATGAGGACTTCAAGTTGGAAGTTGAGACATAATTTCTCAACACTAATGATACTCTTGTGCCATTTACCACATACATTATGAATAACAAATAAATTCTCATACATTGCAAATTAGATGAAATCCTTCAAGAATTTGGCTAATTCTTTAACAAATATTCATCTAAAGTAGAGAATGAATGACCTCATATGAAACTCTATAGAAATTTAAGGTGCATGAATGTTTTCTTTAATATTTTTGTCTTTAAAAGGCAACTTTGACTGAATGACTTCAAAGGTTAACCAAATTAATATAACAGTTTATTATGCATGAATGACGAATTCAAATTCAAAATAAACTATAATACATTAGTAATTAGACTTAGCATTTACAAACTATTGTGATATCACATTACAATAAAAAGAACTCCAAATCCTCCATAATAGAAAATACTTATCAAATCCTCATACTTAATCACAAAAACCTATGACTTCATCAAAAGCATTTTAGTTAATTCCTTGAATCACAACAAAAATAAAATAATACATTTAACCACAACGATTGAAGACCAATAAAAAGATCCTTGATAATTTTATTCATAATTCATGTGAAAAAATAAAATAGGAGATAATTTGTTCTAGAATTTGCACTTGGCATTCAAATTCCATTACTATTATAAATCCATTATGCCTATTACGAATTGGAATTCATACCTAAGACTCAATACCAATTCTATTTCTTTGTGCTTTATTTACAAAATTCTCTTACATGAATTCAAAACTATACCAACCAAAGACATGCAATTGGCCTTGAATTTCCTTTTATAAGAACAAGAGAGCAACAAGCTTTGGGAAAAATTACACATACAATCACATTTTTCATTTGATATACATTTGAATTTGAATTTCAAAATGTCCCCAAGTAGTTATATTTGCATTTCCATGAGGGGGAAAACATATAATAGAAAAATAATTTCCACTTGTTGAGGAAGACTTCCCCACCTTCCAAAAGGAATCTTTCATCATTATGGTCATTCCAACCAAGAGAAAATAATATTTACCATGAGAAAAATTATCTTCCATGTGCATACCAAGTCAGTACAAACTAAAATAAGAATGTAATAAAAAGAGAGAGAAGCAAAAACCCCATCCACATTAGCATATTTTTCACCAATATTCATGATTGAGAGGATATAACATTTTACAATACTTCATCCAAGGCTACTACATGTCCAACAATTTTTGCACCTTTGTATTATGTTGGTTATATCTAGCATCAATTAATATACAAGCCTCCCTCACAAATGTGTCCATTCATACTTCAGTTCCTATCATGTTATCTACAATAGGATTCAACATGGTGTAGTCAATGAGACTTATCATTTTCTTGAAATGTGGGAGTAAACCTTCCAACTCATCCTTCCTGGTGGAAAACTCCTTTAGTTCACCTCCATCATTTAATATACTTGGCATGCCATGCCCCTCCATATCTCTAAACATTTTCAACTTATTTTGTAACTGCATACCCAACTTACCATGGAATTCTATAATTTCACTTAACAAATCAATTTATTTCATCAAATCAAGAATATTAGCTAGAGCCTCAGGGTATTATTTCATATGAGGCATCATCTCTTTGAGTGCTCCTACCCTGGTACTCCACTTGCTCCAGTCATTTTGAAATGCACTTTGGACCTGTAGATATTTAGTGTTGGCCTAATGAATGTTTTTGTAAATATCCTATACATTATCAACCTTTTTCAATAAATTTGTAAGCCCATGCTTTAAAATGTCATCTACCACCTTGATAGTTTCATCTTTGTATTTCTTAGTATTATCCTTTTCTGCTTGCACTTCCTACCTCAAACTCTGAATTTTTAATGATAGGGTCTCCCTATCCTATGTAGATATATCATAAGAAGAAGTTGTGGGAGAAGGAAAAGATTATTATGTTGTATCAAGAACCCTATTATTCTCATCCATAAACTTATTGTACTTATCTAGTAACCTGTCATATATATCTTGTGTGATATGGGTTGTATCAACACTTAGCATAGAAACATGCATAGTTAATTGTGCAACTACACTAGTAGTCATCTGAGTAGCCCTTTATAACCATAACACCTATTTCCTTCTCCACAAACTTAATAACTTCAATTTTCCTAGTATTTGGTGCCATGGACCAAATAGCAAGAGTCTGCAACTTTGGGATGAAACCTGAACCAAACACTTTGTTATCAAAATTCTCTTCAAAAATAGATGCATTAGGGTATTTTCTTATTGCATCCAATGCAATAGAAGATGAAAGATCCCACCTAGGAAACAATAAAATTCCACTTCCTTTAAATAAATCCCTTTCCTATTGGGGTTTTATTGCAATAATTTCTTTCATTATCTTATCTTCCTACTCCTTTTCAGCTTCTTCTTGCAGTGAGGGATCAACATTTTCTTTTGCTTCTTCTATTCCCTTTATGATGTCTTGTATTCTCAATTCGATGAAAAATTCCATGAATTCTTTGGTTTGGACAAAATTGTCATCTCTCATAAATTCCATACAAGCCTTAATCTTGGCATCATCATCTTCATCTTCATTATACTTCCATTTAATAATCCTGCTAATAGGAACTTCAACATTCAAAGCATCCTCCTTTTCAAGGGATGGGAATCTCTCGTCAACTTCTTGTTCCATTGGAACATGTTCTACAGATTCCTCAAGTGCATAACCCTCACCACCTTTCTTAGTCTCAAAATAGGTCACCAATGGGGTGATTGCAAGTTTTCTACCTATCTCCTTTGTTTGCACTTGACCACATTGAGTTGAGGATTGAGTCAGTTGACTCCTCACTTGTGCATCATGATGTTGTTTGGAAAATTTGGCTTTTATTTCAACCACCTTAATCTTATCAAAGAAAATTTTATCCTTAAAGCCCCCTATTATTTTAGTTTGCACATATAAGTCATGTATCTCAGAGTAAGGACTCACATAAAAGGGGTTCTCTTTCAACATCCTTTCTTCAATGGAACATATTTTTTTCCATTCACTCTTCCTCTCTACAACCTCAACATCAGAGACAAATTCCTGATTACATCTTGATATAGGAATTGGTGTTGTTTGCTAGAAAATCCTCTTTCTCTTCTCTCAGAATCAATAACTCCCTTAGGATCACAATATCTTATAATATCCTACTTCATCCTATATTTATTCTAGAGGGAACCAAACCTCTCAATACCTTCCTTTGATAAGCATGCAAAATATGCAAACCCACACTTAGGGTTTATCAATGATGCCTTCCTTGACTTTCTAAAGTGTTCTTTGTCCATGACATCTAACTACCACATTATTTCCATAAATTCCTATCTATTAGATACATACATAGGAAACCAATGGGGTGACACTGGGGATCCATAAATCCTAATTGTATTATACCTGATATCTAAGTATCAATCCCTCTAATCGAATTTTTGTGTTGTTTTTTGCTCAAACTCCAAAGGCCTTAACATTTCTTTCACACCTCTTGATATATTGTATACAAGCTTCAAGCCCAACTACTCCATCACACTAAATTTTAAGCCATTGTAAAATGCAACATAATTTGAAGTAGGATAGTGTACATTCCAAACATGTGTCAACATATGCATTAGTAACTCATTATCTTTATTATCCCTCTCCCTTAATCTCATGAAGTTTCTCCATACTTTTCTACCTTTCCACAACAACATATGCATCAACCAAGAGTAATGTATGCAAGAAAATGGAGGTGTTTTATCTTTCAATTTTATCATGTCCTCATGAAGGTGCTCAACAATATAGAAAGCATAGTAAATGTTCTGATATTTTTTTTGTATATCAATTGCCAAAACAATTAAAGAAATATCCATCTTAATGTCACACTTCTTGTGCAAAACTTGGAAAAATGCATAGTCTGTATTCTTAAAATAATCCTCAAAATCATCACATTCAAATGGCTCAAACTCCTTAGGAATAAATGGAACACCATTATTTTTCAGGTCACACCTTCTTTGCCTTGGCAAAACATTTTTTTTATGCAAATTTATTTTGCTCATTCGTTATACAATGCATGAAATTTGATTGAATCAATAGTAGAAGGGTTCAAGTTGAATACTTCAACTATTTGGATCCTTTTGATATCAAGATTGAGAGCTCCATTTGGAAATCTCTTAATTACCCTATCATTAGGGTCATAGCATCTAGCCAATTCTTGAATCAAATCCACCTCCACAAGCACATTTGGGAAAAAAAGCTTGTAAATATCAGAGGTCCAGAGATGGCATGTGGGGTGACTAGAAAACCTATTGTTGAAAACATATAAAAAAAAGTCCCAAAATATTTTTGGTAAGACCACATCACCAACCCCAAAATTCAAATCTTGAAAGTGGTTTTCCAATGCACCTTCACCAGTTTCCTCTTCCTAACCAGTTTAACCTTTGTAGCTTTATCTTTAGAAGCTTCCTCCATAAACTGAGGGTAATCTCTCTTCAAAGTTATTTTCTTTGCAAATGCTTCAAGCACCTTTGGTTTAGGTTTGTCATCCTAGGGTTTTGGTCTTTTAACCCTTTTCTGTTTAGGTTTTCTCTTAATTTTAGCAATAGGTTCATTCATTTTGCACAATGTTATCTGACTAGGATTTCAAAATAACCTAGAATTACAGTCTTAATTCTAAATTCACAAGGTTTGAACTTGAATTCAATCAATTTTATCCTACTCCCCAAAACCCTATGTGAAACAATTGCAATTCCCCTTCTAAACAAAGGAATAACAACCCTAACCACAAGCCTTAGAAATTCACCCAATTCTTAAACTACCCAGTGCTATAATATTATTCATAGAGGTAGAAATTTTACTTACCCAGGAAAAAATAGTAGCATGTTCTTCAAATTCTCTTCACCTGAAGCTTGTCTTCTTATTTTTATAAAGTTGACGAATTCTTCTACTCTCAAACGATTACAATTGGGAAATAAAAGAACCAACAAGACTCTTTATGGATAAAAAATGGAGTGCCTTCACCATTAATGTCTAAAAGATAGCACACATGAGATAATTAACAAGTAGCCATTCAAATTTGAATTCATGTCGTCAATTTTTTTGATTTAAAATATTATCTATGGCTCTCCTTGACCATATCTTTTTTCTTCCACAAGTGTGTTTTAAAACAGTGATGATATCCTAAGATGCTACCACGTAACCACTCAATGTTTTGTCCTTTTGAACACCATCAATCATCATTGTAAATCTATCTCTTTATTTGTTGGAAGAGCAATGCAAAGAACATCCCCAATGGAAGGGAATATTTTCCAAAATATTCATTCATTATCCATCACTTGTCACTATACTATTTCAAAGTTAAACTTATACTTTGGCAATGTGAAGACCAAAAAGAATGCAAAGAGCTCACCTTAGTCCATCGCTTATCGTTGTAGTTGATTTGGAAGTAATTTTTTTTGACGATGGGCGATATGAGGGATGGCACCAGATGTTGATAGGTGCCACAATCCTAATCCATAGTTCCCTACCTTCCCATTTCTCATCACTATAAATAAATTGAGTGATAAATGTTTTCCACGATGCAAAGGAATGGTGTGATACAAAGGAAACTTTAATGCCATCGTGTGTCGCTGCAAGTATTTATTAAGCAAAAAGACTTAAATGATAAAAAATTTAACCATAATGCAAAGGACAATACTAGCCATCATGCATTCCTGAAGTGGAACATGAAGGCCAAAATCTTTCGACAATGCACAAAGACAAGGAAAACAAAGGCTCATCGATCATCGTTGTAATGAACCTAATGAGTAATAAAGCTTTTTTTATGAGTGATATAAGAAATTTAAGTGGTGAAATTTAGCACATGCATAAATGGTTGTTCTTAAAAGAGGCCACCTAGGGAGAACGAGGGACAAAACCATAAAAGTACTTAAGACCATTTTTTAACAAAGGATGTAAAGGCCAAACAAGTCCAAATTTTCAACCTTATAAAATATTAAATCCTTGAACCAAAATAATATAAAATACTAAGTGATGGGGAGAACAGGGACCCTAAGCATAAGGGGGCAATAATAGAATGAATTCAAAGGCTCAAGATGTAACTAAGACAACCTAGAACCAGCCATAGCAAGTCAACAAAGGATTAGACCAAAGAACAAGGATTTAGAAAAGGGGAAAATATGCTAAGTAAAACCCACCAAATAGGATAAAACCATAAACCCTTGTTTCATTTCAAACCAAGAATCCACCCTAATAAATGCATTTAGATCAATGAAACATGAAAATTTGAAGGTTCCACCACTTGCTACCAAAAATATTGATAAAAACCCCTTCCCCCTTCATGAGGGACTTATTCTCTATTTGTGCCACTTTCATTTGGCCTTATTCCCCCTAAAACTATCTCTTCTACTAGGGTTGAGGAGCCTGAACCCTCTAAATATTTTCGCTTAAAACCCCCTACTACTAACTTTGGTTTGAAGCAAAAAAAATATGTCACTGCCAACCAACCCTCCACAGACACTAAACCCAAAAACCTACCAAAAAGAAATAAGTTAACCCTTGGAAAGATCAAACTAATGTTGGTGGTAGGCTATGCGAATTAAAAAATACTCTTATCAAGAATGTGAGGAAGCAAGCTAGAAAATCCAAATCTAAGAAGAAAAAGAAAAGATTCTGGGTAGGAGGAAAATTTGATAGCCATGGGTATTGAGACTAGTGTCGAACCTTTTAGTATTAGGAGGTCTAATTAGCTAGAAAGTAAAAAACCTAAGGTGCATATTGATGAAATTTCTAGTATTTATGAATATGACATTGAGCACACAAAAAATAAGGATGATAGTGTGGAGGAAGTTGAGGAATATGCAAAGGGGTCGAGACACTTTTTGGAACTTAATAGGATGATCTTGGAGGAGTATACTCCAAACTCCTCCAATCATAAAGTTCAGAAAGAGGAGACCAATTTTCTAGATAATGGTAAGAAAGAATACTACTATGTATTGTAGCCCCATATATTCACCTTGGACAGGAAGCTCAACATGCTAACCTAATTCACCATAAAAGCTATCC
Organism: Sequoiadendron giganteum; assembly: GCA_007115665.2. Lineage (NCBI taxonomy): Eukaryota > Viridiplantae > Streptophyta > Pinopsida > Cupressales > Cupressaceae > Sequoiadendron > Sequoiadendron giganteum. Next base: position 238,048,390 of record CM021108.1, on the reverse strand, counting down.
ACTACTCAGTGGCTACTCTCTACTGTGCAAAAAGAGGAGTTCAAGAAGAATGTGATTGAGTTTTGTTGGGATTATGGAATTTGTGCAACATTAGCATGAAGTATGGATGGTTTATGATTGGTTTTTCCTATGTTTTCATTGATGTCAACATGGTGATAACTATATGAGAAATCTACTTGGTTTACTCGAAGTTGTTCTCTATCGGTAATGCCCTTTTTGATGGATCGTTGTGTTGGTATATGAGTCTAAATTTCACCCCAAGATCTAATATGACTCTAATATCTTAACCATGTTATCATGACTCATTCAAATAAATATATCCTGGATCTTGAGATGTCTTTTGTTTTGAGCAAAAAATTATCTTTGAAAGAGTTCAACTTTGTATTCTATTGTTGTTCCCTGCTTGGCATACTATGTGGGAGACTCTACATTTTCTTAAGGTGAGCATTCTTATGTTGTGGTTTTGTTGGTAGTCTCTATGTTGGTGGTATGATGGTAAATTAACGTGTTCTTAGATTTAGAAGGTGTTTTCTTTGAATTTTATTTGTTGTTTTGGAGAATTGTGTTTCTAGTCTTGCCCAACTCAATGTATGCAATACATTATGGAGACTAGTTATGTTTTATGGATATTAGCCAACTTGGTATAATGTACTACATGGATAAAATGTTAAATCATATATGGTTCTAAAAAAGAGAGTTTTTATTATTTTTTTTCATCTAATTAGGCCGACCTAATTGATGAATAAGATATGCTTGTATATATAAGATGTTTTGAGGAATACGTAGCGGAATGTGAAGGAGGAGAAGTGAAAATGAGTAAGAAGAGAAGTGAAGTGAATATCTGAGCCGAAATGCTTTATCAGTTTTGTATCAGTGCACTTTAGTTGAGCGACTCCTATGTGAGGCAGTACTTCATATTCTGAGATTCATTAGAACTAAACCTTGCACATTGAAGGTGTATCTTGTTAGTTCAATCTTTTGGCAATGATCCACTATCTTTGTAATCTTGGTGGTTAGAAATATTTTGTACTCAGGTAGTGAGACTTTTCAAGGAGAGTGAGTCTTGGTAGTGAGCCCTGTAATATTTTGTATCCAAATATATTATATTGTGAGTTAACTTTCACCATGGTTTTTCCCTTTTTGGGTTTTCCATTTAAAAATCCTAGTGTTCATGTGTATGGTTGAATTGATTTGTTTTTATGTTCCCTCTTGTTGATCCAATCAGACTTGTGATAATAGTTAGATGGATTTTATTATGGTTTTATGGAATATTGATTCACCCCCTCTCATTATTCCATATATTCAAAAATTGGTATCAGAAATTGGTTCCTTGGAAGAAGCCTAATAGCTTGAGGAAGGTCCCAAAATTTGAGTATAAGAAATTTTTTCGTCCAGAAGTGGTCTCTACTGAATATTCAAAAGAAATAGAAGATCTGAAGGAAAAAATGATGAAAGTGAATGAGTATATTGAAAAAATACAAAATAAAAGTGTTGAAGCAAGTGATCTATTGGTTAAGGCAGATGAAATTGTCTCCAACTTGCTACAACAATTAGATGAGAAGAAAATAATTAAAGAATTTTAGGAAATTGAAAATCAAAGGAAAATGGATGAATGCATAAAGCTTGAGGAAGAAGTAGAAATCTTGATATCTGATCTAGAAAAGGCAAGAAGTTTTGAAGAGAAATTTAAGATAAGCTCGACAATGCTTGATTAATTAATTACTTTTCAAAGACCAACAATGGATAAGAGTGGTTTAGGTTTTGAGGAAGGTTAGAGTTCTAAAGTGAAGCAATATACTAATAAGAAGATTCGGTGCAAAGATTGAAAAATCAAGGATCTAAGAAACAATTTTGGAAGAACTCCTATAAAACGACATGATGCTAAATTTTTTTAATCTTTCAATTGTGTTTTCTATTCCTGCAAGAAATTTGGTCATAGGAAAAAGGACTCCAAAATTAAAATGAATGATTCTTTATTGTTCTCTGGAAAATGTCTTAAGACCAAGAAGATTGGATGTAAAGTTAGTCTTTTTGAAAATAATTTGAATAAAAAGAAAAATAGAAAGAAGAATGTTTTTTTCTATAAGTGCAGCAATCTAGAACACCTTGGTAATAACTATAAAAGAAGGAAAAATAATTATCCAGTTAAGAAGAATGACCAAATCATTGATTCAAAATAAGAAAGAAAGGAAATGAAAAGGATTTGGAGAAAGTAATCAGAATTATTAGTCTTATCTGTGCTGACCTCCAATGTAGATACTCATGTCAATTTATAAAGTAAAGCAGTGGCTAAGGGGGATCAATTATTAGAAAATATAATAAGCCCCCTCATTGGTACTTGTGTCACATCATGATAGAAGTATATTTAATGTAGTAATGAAACTAAGGTATTTTCTCAGTCGCATGTGTGAAGGATGAAGTTTGTAGAATTTGAAAGAATGGAGGCATACATAATTTTTGAGGTAATCTACCTACAAGTTGAAGTATTTATTGCAAAATCATTCAGAATGGAAGGAATAAATTCAGAAAATTTAAAAGGCTTATGTATTTTTGAAGAAGTGTGCAAATAAAGTTTAGAAAGGAATTTAGAGTTTTAGGGTTTGAAGAAGAGATTAAGAGGATTCAAAGTGAGCTCCAGAAGTAGGATATCTATACATTTCTTGTTGACATTTACAAAGGTATTCCTATTTGCACAATCTTTCATTTTTATTGCTATGGATATTTCAAAGGTTGTGAGTAGTGCGGATAGAGTACAAGTTAGTTTGAAGAGATATTTGAGGAATGTGCCAAAAGATTCTATTGGTGCATTCTCTCACATCCCTCCGAGAGTGTTTCCCATAGAATATATCTATGCATTTTTTTACAATAAGATAGAAAAAATGTCGTTAGTTCAGTTGAGCATGCTTTGGGAAAGTGAATTGAAAGATAGCGTTGATGCCTATAGAGTGTTAGTTGAGAACAAGTTGGATGTTTGGAGAAAATTTACCTTGTTTGAATTTGAGAAGAAGTATATTTGAATACTTTTGAGCATAAATCATGATGAATCTTTGTGGATTAGTGAGACACAATTGATTACCAGAGAAGCTATTAGAGATGTGACTAATTTATGTTTCTTTGAACTAGTTCCCAAATGGAAAGCTATGGATGAGCAAGAGAAAATTGAGGTTACTAGTGTGAATCTTGAAGGGAAAGATATTGATTTGAGATCAATTGTTGATTCAATAATAAGGTATGCTTCTATGGTCATTGGTCACAATGTTTGTATACCTAACAATGACCTCATAGTTTCTACTGTTATTGTAAATACTATTGTTGATATGGTTAAAAGATGTATGGATTATGATTTGTGTGAATTACTTCGTATAAATATTTTGAATAATTTAAAGGAAATGTAGAAGAGTAAGAAGAATATATTTTGGTATGGAAATTTGGTTGTCTATTTTATCTTTTACTTTTTGAGAGAATAACCAATAATAGGAAGGATAGAATGGTCAAATTCAGAGCCTATTTCCCATCAAATCAGGAACTTCATGATAAATCTTGGTAGTTCAGATGCATAAGAGACTGGCCTTGTTGCATTATTTAGAATATTTAAATGAGGATTAGTAGAAGGTTTAGAATTCTAGTAAATGTTGTTGAAAGGTACTCCAGAAGCATGAATTTTCTTGTGTCTATATATTTTTGTCACATGGAAGTAGTTGAATCAAGGCTGGTATGGATATCTGAACTAGATTATGAAGTGTCAGAGGTTGAATTTGATAATTATGCTAAAATTATTTTAGAAATCCCTAAGAAAAGGAAGAGGGAAGAAAAGGAAGAGTGTTGTTAAGCAAGAAGTTTTAGAAGGAAGTGAGTTTGAACATGAGCATGAGCATGAAAGAATAAATATTCAGAGAGTTTTAAGATAATTACATAAGGTTATTCCCGGTGCTAATTTTGATTCATCTTTTTTTTTGTGGAGAATCTCTAAGGCATGATTGATTCTTTGAAGGTCCACATCTCTAGAATTGAAGTGTATGTTGGAATCAGGTCTGATGAAGGAAATTTGGAAGATATCAAAGAAAAATGTGCAAATGCGCACAATTGAGTGATGAAGGAACTGCAGAGTGTATAATTTTGTGAAGATGAGGCACATAAAATACTTTCATTTTGCTTAGATTGGTCTAGTAGTACATTGAATATAAGAAATAAAATAAGGATGAGTGAGTCCCAAATGAGCACTCAGATAGATACATAGAGGTTAGCAGAAGATAGAGATAATGAGAGGTGGTCTGACATTGTGCAGCTTTAGGAAAAAATATTTTCTCTATAGGATCAAAGGATATAATTTATCAAGAAGTTTGTGGTACTTAGAGACATGATTAAACTTAGGCACACTTCTTTTTCTAGAGCTCTTGGCTATTTTTATGAATTATCAGAGATTAATCTTAGTACCAATACTTTAGCAGATGGTGTAGAGTCCTTAACTAAGCTTGGAATATTTTACAAGACTCTCATAAGTGCAAAAGGTTCATGGGAAGAAGGGAAAGTGTCATGGAAGCTCATCCTAGAGAGTCTCAGAGGTTCTTCTTCAGGTTAATTCAATTTTATGTTCATGTATTTCTGGTTACATTTTGATACATATATACACATATAACAAACCCCATCCTTTTTCATTCATTTCAAAGGGGTAGAGATAGAGATATGGAGAGATAGATTGGGAGAGATAGAGAGATAGGGGAAAAACTTTTTTTTGAAGAACAATTTTGATAGGGGGAGTATTCAAAGTATTCAATTGCATTATATTTGAAAATGTATTTTTTGTCATGCATGTTGCCATCAATGCCAAAGGGGGAAAATGTTGGGATTATTGAAGCCGTGCAACATGAGGATGAACTATGGATGGTTTATTATTGGTTGTTCATTTTCTTTATTCATGTCAACATGGTGATAACTATATGGGAAGTCTACTTGGTTTACCGGAAGCTATTCTCTACCAGTAATTCCCTTTTTTGATGGATCAATGTTTTTGAATTTGAGTCTAGATTTCACTGCAATATCTGATATGACTCTAATCTCTTAACCATGTTATCAAGACTCATTCAGATATCTATATCTTGGATCTTCAAACATCTTTTGTTGTGAGCAAAAAATTTTCTATGATAGAGTTCAACTCTATATTTTGTTGTTGTTCCTTGCTTGGCATACTGTGTGGGTGACTCCACATTTTCTTAAGGTAAAAATTCTTGTGCTGCAGTTTTGTTAGTAGTTTCTATGTTGTTGGTATGCTGGGAAATTAATGTGTTCTCAGATCTAGAAGGTTTTTTCTTTGAGGTTTATTTGTGGGTTTGGAGAATTGTGTTTCTAGTCTTGGCTGACTTAGTGTGTGCAATACATTATGGAGACTAGTTATGTTTTATGGATGTTAGCTGACTTGGTATACTACACTACATCAATAAAATGTTTAAACCATATATGGTGCTGAAAAAAATATTTTTAATTATTATTTTTCATCTAATTAGGCCGACCTAATTGATGAATAAGATATACTTGTATATACAATATTTTTTGAGGAATATGTAGCAGAATGTGGAGGAGAAGTGAATGTGAGTGAGAAAAAAATTGAAGTGAAGATCTGAGCCTAAGTTCTTTATGAGTTGTGGATCAGTGCAGTTTAGTTGAGTGATTGTTGTGTAAGGTAGTACTTCATATTATGAGATTCATTGGAACTCAACTCTGCACATTGAAGGTGTATCCTATCAGTTTAATCTTTTGGTAGTGAGCCATTGTCTTTGTAATCTTAGTGGCTAGCCATGTTTGCACTGAGGAATTGAGCCTTTTCAAGGACAATGAGTCCTGACAGTGATCCCTATAATACTTTGTATCTGGATATAATATATTATGAGTTAACTCTCACCGTGGTTTTTCCCTTTTTGGGTTTTCCACATAAAAATCTTGGTGTTCATGTTTATGGTTGCATTGAATTATTTTGATGTTCCCTATTACTGATTCATTCAGAATTGTGATAATAGTGAGATGGATTTTATTATGGTTTTATGAAATACTGATTCACCCCCCCTCCCAGTCTTCCAAATGTTCCATGAGTTTGACCCTAGTTCTATTCAGACTAGTGATGATATTTTTAAATTCCTCATAGAGGAATAGGAGGAATTAGCTAGGTAATGGTGTGGGGCTTGTCAACTCCTTGGGGTATTTTGGGTTGTTGTTTATATGATGTGCTCACAATTATATCTATATGTTGTTTTTGGTTTTAGTTTTGGTGCTATGAATTGTTAAACTTTGGCCTACATAGATTTTTGTGTAAGGGTATTATACATTATAAATGCAACTTATTTTGTCAAAAATATTTTTGGTTTTTGGGAAGAATTTTACTGCAAGGAATAAGAAGAATGCACCAACAAATTGACAAAAGGGTTTTTTAGCAAGCTTTCTTGCGAGATTTCAAAGGAAGATTTAGAATTGTAAGTGATTTGTTTGTATTCCTTCTCATTTGATTCTCTAATTAATTTTAATATATCTATAAATTCTTGTAAATTTAATCTCGCTTTATAATCAATTCCTCAAATCAAAATCTACCTAAATTTATCTTTATTTTTATCTTTTTGTATAAAATCATTATTATAATGAAATCTATTGAAGCTAAGATTATTTATTTTTAAAAAAATATTCTTGTTTATAGACAAATTTATTATAAACTTTAATTTATATTAAGATTAGGAATAGTTTTTCTTTTTATATATGATTTCATATGTTTAATTTAATTTATGAATATTAGTATATAAATCATACAAAAATCAGTATATTATATGCAGATCTTAACTATATATATAAATCAATAGCATAACTCCTATTGATTAATATATATAGTTAAGATCTACAAATAATAGACTGATTTTTGTATGATTTATATAATAATATTCAAAAATTAGATTACACATATAAAAATCATATCTAAAAATAAAAAGCTATTTTTAAACAATATAAATTAAAATTTTAAGTGTAAAAAAAAAATCTAAATCAAAAGCCTTGTAGCCTATTTTACATAGGTCCTAGGCATTTCAAAAGGGGCTATGGCTCCTTAAAATGGAAGTCGTAGCTTCATTTAAGAGAGAGCTATGAAATAAAATTTATATATAATTTTTTATTTTCTTAATGGGTAAGTGCTAGCAAATGGGGGTAGCTCTCTCAATTAATTGTAGAAAAATAGATACATCTTCCATACGAAACCAATGGGAGAGGTATCCCATGCCTTCAAAATGTTGCCCCACTCCAAAAAAACCCCTCCTACAACCTTCCAGAATGCGACAACCTCCCCCACCTACACTTTATGGAAAAGGAAACGAGGTTGCATTTCAAAATCCCCATCGCCGGTAGTACCTGCACCCAGGTAACAACACAAAACTCAGAAGAAGTGAGCCAGTGCATAATAGTGTCCAAATGAGAGCATCAACCATCACTCTGGAAATCTAATGGAACTGATCCACCCAATGATCGCCATCTGGCCTGAGAGTGCTCATAGGAACGAGATCATAGTTGTAGAGGTCTGGAGATTTTCCTAGTGAACTCTGATTAGGAATTATCATTCATCAGGAAAGCCATATCTGGACTAGCCATTGCCCAACTGATGGCCAGACATCACCGATCGATCCTTTTCTATGAGACATCTCATCTCCTTAGTTAAGGAGTTGGCATAAAAAAAAATTACTTCATAGGGAGTGGGAAAACCGACACCCAGGTTGGCAAGGTAGTTCGCCATTGTGTTGGCCTCCCTGTAGACATGCGAGATTGGGAACCCATTCAAAAACTATAGAGATCCATTAATCCATTCCAAGTGTCCTTTCAATTTCCAATTCTACACCTTTTATTTTCTGACAGCCATCACACATATATGTGAGTCCCCTTCGATTTCCACCTACTTAATTCCTCTTTCCCGACTTTGCTCCAATCCCTAGGTGAGAGCTTCAAACTCGACTTCATTGTTGGTTGCGCTGCCAATATTCCTTTCCTATGCACAAATGCATTCACCAAGACCATTTCTTATGATGTAGCCAATGCCCGTAGCCCTTGGGTTGCCTTTTGATGACCCGTCAAAGTTTAGTTTGACACTTCCCAAACCAGGGGGAACCCAACGGGCATCGGCCCACAGTTTCTTTGAGCAGTCAAGCTCAAGGCCGGGAGGGCGAAGACCAAACCAAGCCACTTGAAGCTTGCTATCCCAACATGTAAATAGGGTTTGTTTTGGCCTATTATGTTTGGAATTCACCAATTCACACACCCCCGCTTCAATCTTTTAGATTTCCAAATCCAAAAGCAGACAAGTGTCAAAAAATATTCTTCTTTTTTTTCTTTCCACACCTGCCATACAACCATGAAAGGCACAACACCCCAAACATTATCCCAAACATAGTTCTTTGTGCCCATTGGCCAACCACGCATGAACTCCAATAAGCAATTTTTCCTCGAGGTTGACAAACCAAGGGAGCGAAAGAACCAATTCCAACACTGAGAGGAATATTCACAATTCAAAAGTAGATGATCCACAATTTCTTCATTTCAGCAACAGAGAGGGCACATGCTTGGGCCAAAAATGTCGATCAAGTGTAATTTGTCGCTAGTGAGAATTTTCTTATGTAGTGCAGTCCATAATAAGGCTCTAGCCTTCGGAAGAGAATTTTGATTCCAGCATATCTTCGCAGGCCAATCCACTTCCTCTCGAAGCCCACTTTGCATTTTATAACCTAACTTGACTGTATATTTTTTGGTCTTTGCCCCAACCCAGATTATCTCATCTTCCTTCATAGTGAGCATGAATCTCTGTTGGCTCAATAAGTCTATGAGGTCCATTTTTTCCTCTTGAGGGATATTAACACCTTTTTCAGAGAGCCAATTTTCCACTGAGCACCGCGCACCTTCCACATGGTGGATGTAATCTACCACCTTACATCTGATTGCACTTATAACTTCTTCCAACCAACGCTTGCCCCTGAAAGAATCACATAAAGTTGGGAACCCCTTCCATGATTCAGACCAAAATTTTTCTTTCTTACCATTGCCCAGTTTCCATGTGAGATGATCGATGATTATATCTATACAATTCCATAAGAAGTGCCATACAGCCGAGCCCCCACCAGTGTTTGCAATTGTAAGGATTCGGTTTGGGTTGTGGTTATCGAGATATTTGCTTTTGATTATCCTGCACCACTGGCTATCAAGGTTCCTGTATAATTTCCAGCATAGTTTCACCCCTAAAGCCCGATTTTGGAGCGCCATTCTCCGCAACCTGGCTATTATATAAAATTTAATATTAATTAAATAAATATACATAAATTTTAATATTTAAGATTTTTAAACAATATAAATTTAAATCTATACATATAAATATATAGCATGTAGCTATCCTCCCTAGAAAACCACATTTCCTATCATAAGACATGCATAATAACATATAAAAATGTATGCCATTGTTGGATGTTGTGGTTGTATTTTTGATATGTGGTTGTCACTAATGTCAACACTATTAGCATTAATGTCTTTAATGCTATATATGTCGAGGATGTGAACCCCAATTTCATACCCACACATAAGCAACAAAAAAACACATTATTAGATCAAAATGCAAGGTGAAACAAGTATTCCCGATGAAATCGATTTACAAAACTTAAATAGAAAGGAAAATGAAGAAAAATGTAATAAACCAAATCAAAGCAATGAAATCTTATTTAAGCAAGCAAACTCCGGATCCCATGGGGGAATTGGTGCCAATTGATATGTCAAAATTGGCCCTTTCCCAACTCCTTAGTTGCAAATGTTGATGATTTGATGAGTGATCCACCTTGATGAAGATTCAATCAAGCTCCATGACAAAAATCTACATAGCCTAAGAATGTGATGAGAATGGATGAAACTAGATATGCTTGAGGATGAAGTTGAGTATAGTAAGTTTACTCAAATTGTGGATGATATTGCAATAGAGGAGGCCTCTATTTATAGATTTCAAATTGGAAGATTGAAGGATTTGGGTGAATGTGGGACAAAAGACCAACCAATGAGAAGAGGCCACTTGTCTGCATTTGATTGGAGGAGGAATGAGCACATTTTTGTCAATGTGCATGATAAATGCTATGAGATTCAAATTTGAAATTTGAATGTGACATGTTGGAGGGATAAAGAAATGGAGTTAATGTCACTTGGCTCAATGCACAAGGACATGTAAGAGGAGTGAATGCCTTGTTGGATGTACAAGTCCACTTGGATTTTGAATTCAAATTTGAGGGAATATTCCTCCCTTATTCCATGTTGAGAGAAAATAGGCAATTAAATAAATCAAAGTAATTGATTTATTGTGCAAGTTGCATTCTCTAGAGGATTTTAGTGATTGAGATTAAATTAATCAAGATTTGGTCAATTTAATGAGAGATTAGGTGATTTGACCATTTTGACTTAAATTTTAGGATTGATTTAAATCAAAATGAGAGGAAAATGATTTAAGACTTAATTAAATAAAGATTTGATTTATTTAATTAAAGAGGGATGATATTGGATTTAAACCAAATAAAGATTTATTTAATTTAAATGAGATGACTTTAGGGATTAATTAAATAAAATGATTTATTTAATTAAAAGGGGGATTACAGAATTAATTAAATAAAATTGATTTATTTAATTAGGAGGAGATGATGAATTAATTTAATTAAGAGATGAAGAGTGATGAATTTAATCAAATACAAATTATTTGATTAAATGACTAGCAAAGGAGATGATTCAGGATGAAATGGTGTTAGTCAATCAAGATTAGGTGCATGTATATTTTACGTGTCTATAGAGGATATTGAGAAAAATGTAATAAAATATGTTATAGGTTGTCTGTGAAGCAGCGAAGATCAGTGTGTTGGAAATCTTATTATGTTGATGGTGAGAAGTTGTGTATTAAAGGGTTTGTTCTCAAACATATCTAGCTTCTATTCCATAAGTTTTAGAGGTGTGCATGAAGATTTGAGTAAGTTATAAGCTTCTACATTCTGACAATTATTCTATTACTGGAAATGGTGTTCACAGAAGAAGATAATGTGTTTCTAGAAATTTGAAGTGTTGCGTATGTTCTTGAAGTATTTGTGGATGTTTCTAGATCGTGTTCTATCTATGTTGAACATCTACATTGATCATTGTGCTCGCGATCATATATTTTCTCTTATGTGTTCATGTTTTTCATGTTCATGGCCGAAAAGGTGTTGAAGAGTGTTGTGGATCTTTGAGGAAGAATATTTGAAGTTGTTTTGTGTTCGAGCACATTGTTATGGGTCTCTACTATGTTTTTTCTGACCTTGGTTGATGCGCATTGAAACTTTTTATTGTTTTGGGCCGAAAGTTTGCATTCATTCTATTATTCTATTGAAGCCAACATGAAGCAATGTAATTTCTTGTTGCGGATATATATAAGTGATTGTTTTGTCATTTGAGAGGCATGAAAAAGAAAAGTGTGTGTGTTCTATGTGCAAACAAGGTTTAGATCATCTGAAAGTAGAGAAAAGTGTGAAGAAGAGTGAAGAAGTGCTCATGTGCTTAACCAAAACTATACTCAGGCATTAGCAGATGCTACTTTCTCAGTTCAATTTCTTCAAATGGATTTAATCTGAAAATTTTATGTAAGACAGTGAGTCTTCCTTTGAAAAGTGAGCTCTAGGTAGTGTGCCTGAATGCATGTGCATTCCTCATTCATTTCTCTTATACTTTTAATAGGGTATAACTTGTGGATTAACCTCCACCATGGTTTTTCCCCTAACAGGGTTTCCACAAAAAAAAATCTTGGTGTTATGTGTGTTTTTGATGTGTTGTTGATTCATACTTTCACTATTAATAATCTGATATGAGATTAAAGCTAATAATTTTAATAAGTTTGAAATTATATGACAACTGATTCACCCCCCTCTCTTAGTTGTATGCCATTGTGTTGCCAACAATTGGTATCAGAGAAAGTTCCTTGGAAGAAGTTTAACAACTTAAGGTGATCTTGGATGGCAACATACAAGAAGGATAGTCTGAGATTTGAAGAAACAAATTAGTCTGTCAAAGGCTAGAATGGAGTATCATTTGAAGTGCATTGGTGAATCCTATGAGAAAATTACAAGTAATAGGTATGTTATTCCTCATAGTGGCCTTGCTACTGCTACTCAAATTAGGGATGTTGAATATAATATCAGAGCTAAGGAATCATTGTTGAGTGCTTTGACTAATTCTGAGATGGCAAATTTTATGGATCTAAAGACTGCTAATGAGATCTAGAAAAATTTGAAAACTTAATATGAAGGAGATGCAAATGTAATGATTTCTAAGATACAAAGTCTGAAAGGGAAATATAAATTTTTGAAAATGGGTGATGATGAAAATATTTCTACTTTCATGAAAATAGTGAATGAACTTGTGTGTGGCATCAACTATGTTGGTGGACAGTTAGATGAATATGAGATTGTTGCTAAAGTGCTTAGATACGCACCTGATGCATACAAATTTAAAGCCACAACTATTGAAGAGCTCTAGACTGTGATAAATGTAACCAGAGATATATTGGTTGGTAAAATTACTGCCTTTGAGTTGAGTGAATTCAGTGATGCCCCTCCTAATATAAAATCTGCATTTAAAGCTACTACTTCCGGGAGAGACAAGCAGAGATATGATCCAGGTGAAAGTTCCTCTAGAAAGGTATTCAGGTATGAGGAATAAATGAGACAAATTGAAGAAGAAGAAAGAGAAATGAATGAGCTTGAAGAACTTATTGTCAAAAGGGAAGCTAGAGGAGAAGGAAAGTATAAAGGAAATTTTCCTATAAAATGTTTCTCTTGCAATAAGATACGTCATTTTGCATCAAGGTGTCCAGAAAAAGTTCCTAAGCCAAGACCTTACAAGCCTAAATTTCAAAAGAAGTGTTATTATGCTACTGATGAAGGTGTGACATATGATGAATCTGACAGAGGGAATGCAAGTGAAGATGAGTTTGTTTTTATTTCTATCAAGTAAAATAATCTTGTGTCTACTAAATCTGCTAGTTGTACAAAAGTGGAGAAATCCCTAGTTGCTCGAGTTGAAGAAAAAGATGAATGGGTAATTGACACTGGATGTTCACATCACTTGACAAGTGATAAAACCAAGTTTGTAAACCTGGAGAAGTATGATGGTGGTGTTGTAAGATTCGGTGATTACAATGGTGGTATGATCTGTGGTAGAGGATGTATTTCTTTTGATGGTAAGAATAATACTGATGATGTTCTTTATGTTGAAGGTCTGAAGCATAATCTTCTAAGTGTTGGATTTTTTTTTGATAAGGGATATAATCTACAATTCAAAAGATGGAAAGTGTAGCATATTAGGAAGTTCTAGAAATGTGATTTCTTCTGGTACAAAAACAAAAGGTAACATCTTTCATCTGAATGCTGCTAGTAAAAGTTGTCTGGTCGCTCAAGTTGATGAAAGTTGGTTGTGGAATAGAAGAATGTGTCATGTAAACTTTGGCAATATCAACAAGATAAGTTCCTCACAGGCTGTGAGATATATTTCTAAGTTGGTGAATCTTACTAATGTCATATGCAAGGAATTTTAGTTAGGAAAGGAAACTAGAATTTCATTTCATAGCAAACAACATTGTTCAAATGAATTGTTGGAGCTTGTGCATATTGACTTGTGTGGTCCTCCTAGAGTTAGAAGTCTGCAAGGTTACAGGTACTTCATGTTTGTCATTGATGATTCCTCTAGGATGATGTGGGTTACTTTCTTAAAGGAGAAATATGAAGCTCTAGAGAAGTTCAATATCTTTAAGGTTATGGTTGAGATAGAGACAGGTCTGAAGATTAAGTGTCTAAGATCAGATAGAGGTGGTGAATTCACTTCCACTGAGTTTAATTATTTTTGTGAAGAACATGGGATAAAGAGATAATTATCTACACCACAGACTCCTAAACAAAATGGAGTTGTGGAAAGGAAGAACATGAAAATTCAATATGCGGCTAGAGCTATGATGCTGGAAGGAAATGCCCCTCATATTTACTAGAGAGAAGTTGTGAGTACTACTATTTATATCGTGAATTGGGTACAAATCAAAGGTAATACTGGTAAGACTCCTTTTTAGCTATGGTTTGGTCATAAGCCTACTATTAGATATTTCAAAATCCTTGGAAGTAAATGCTATATCAGAAGAGATGAAGATATAGGAAATTTTGATGCTATAAGTGATGAAGGAATCTTTCTTGGTTATTCTACTAAGAGAAAGGCCTACCAGTGCTACAACAAGAGATTGAAGAAAATGGTTGAAAGTGAAAATGTTAAGGTTGATGAAGACATTGCTAGACCCTCCAGAACCTGTGGATATGATTCTAATGATCAGAATGAAAGTAAAAACAAGAGTTAGACTTCAAATCAAATTCAGATTGTTTCGATGAATCAAGAAGATCAAGAATAAGGAGAGATTGGTGAAAGAATAGAAGAGAGATCACAAGAGCCTAAAATTAAAAAACACTCTAAGACTTTGAGGTATGTGAGACTAAATCATTCAAAAAATCAGATTATAGGAGATAAGAACAAAGGTGTCAAAACTAGGAGAAGAATTGCAAAAGAATACTATTTAATTTCAAAGGTTGAACCAAATAATCTCGATGAAGCATGCAAATATGAACATTGCATTGAAGAAATGAAAGAAGAACTACAACAAATTGAGAAGAATAATACGTGGATTCTTGTTCCTAGACCTAAAGACAAAAATGTAATTGGAACTAAATGGGTTTTTAGAAACAAGCTAAATGAACAAGGTGAAGTTATCAAAAACAAAGAAAGATTGGTGTGTAAAGGATACTCTCAGATGGAAGGAATTGACTTTGAAGAAAATTTTTCTCTTGTTGCTAGAATTGAAGCTGTGAGATTTTTTCTTGCTTATGTTGCTTAAAAAAACTACAAAGTTTATCAGATGGATGTCAAGTCAACATTTCTAAATGGTGAATTAGAAGAAGAGGTGTATATTAAGCAACCTGATGGATTTCAATTGAATGATCAGGGAGATATGGTTTGTCGGTTGAAGAAAGCATTATATGGACTCAAACAAGCCCCTAGAGCTTGGTATGCTAGATTGGATAAGTATTTGTTGAAGCTTGGATTTAACAAAGGTACTACTGATAGTAATTTGTATTTCAAGATTGATGAAGATAAAGATTTTTTTGTAGAAGTCTTTGTTGATGATATCATTTTTGGAGGAGATGATGATTTGTGCATAAACTTTGCTAATGAGATGTACAATGAGTTTGAGGTGTCAATGATTGGAGAGTTGAAATTCTTTCTGGGATTGAAAACTACTTAGTTCGAAAAAGGAATCTTTATATCTCAGTCCAAGTATGTGAGAGAACTACTAAATAATTTTTGTATGAAAGATTCAAAGCCAAATAGTACACCCATGGTGACCGGATGCAAGTTAACATAGAATTATGATTCTCCAAAGGTAAATTAGACTAGATACAGATCAATGATTGGTGGATTGATTTATTTGACTCAAACAAGACTAGACATCATGAATGTTGTATGCATTATTGCTAGATTTCAAGCTAATCCTAAGGAATCTCATGTGACTGTTGTGAAGAGAATTTTTAGATACTTGAAAGGAACAGTTGATTTTGGCTTATGGTGTCCTAAATATGATGATCTTACTTTAAGTGCCTTTATTGATGTTGATTGGGAAGGAGTTGTGAATAACATGAAAAGTACTAGTGGTGCTGCATTTTTCTTGGGAAAGAAACCAATTTCATGGTTAAGTAAAAAGAATAATGTTAGTTCTTTGTCTACTACAAAGGACGAATACATTGTTTCTACTAACAATTGTACTCAAGTATTGTGGATGAAGTAGATGTTGAAAGATATCAGATTTGTGTATGATGAACCCATTGCCATATTTTGTGATGATTCAAGTGCCATAAATTTTTTGAAGAATTCAGTTTTGCATTCAAAGACCAAGGAGTAAGTTCCTACTAAGGAACAGATTACATACATCTTTACTAAGATTTTTCCTAAGGATACTTTTGAGTATCTCAGAGGGAAGTTAAGGGTTATTACCCCTCCTAATCAGAACTAAGATTCATAGTCTTTGCATTATTCTGTGCATTCATAGTCATATCTTGATCCAAATTGATGTTGTGGTGGTTGATACTCAGGGGGAGTAGTCAGCCGATTCAAATATGTGGTTCATAGCTTGTGTACTATTGCCATTGATGTCAAAGGGGGAGAATAGTAATGTGAAAAACTATGTGGAGAAGAACAATGTGAAAAACCTTGAAAGAACTAAGAGAAAAGAGAAATACCTAAGGGGGAGATTGTTGGAGAAGAGTTAGGTGTGTTGATGGTATTTTTCAGATCATGTTTTTCCATCAATGCCAAAGGGGGGTATTGTTGGATGTTGTGGTTGTATTGCTGATATTTGGTTGTCATTAATGTCAACACTATTAGCATTGATGTCTTTAAGACTGTATATATCGAGGATATTGAGAAAATTGTAATAAAATATGTTACAGGTTGTTTGTGAAGCAGTGAAGATCAATGTGTTGGAAAGTTCAATATGTTGATGGTGAGAAGTTTCATATTAAAGGGTTTGTTCTCAAACCTATCTAGTTTCTACTCCATAAGTTTCAGAGGTGCACATGAAGATTTGAGCAAGTTATAAGCTTCTATATTCTGACAGTTATTTTGTTACTGGAAATGGTGTTCATAGATGAAGATAATGTGTTTATATCAATCTAAAGTGTTTTGTATGTTATTGAAGTGTTTGTGGATGTTTCTATATCATGTTCTATCTATGTTGCATGTCTGCATTGATCATTATGATCATGATCCGATATTTTCTCTTGTGTGTTCATGTTTTCATGTTCATGGCCGACAAGGTGTTGAAGCATGTTGTGGATATTCGAGGAAGAATCTTTGAAGCTATTTTGTGTTTGAGGACATTGTTATGGGTCTCTACTATGTTTTTTCTGACCTTGGTTGATGTGCATTGATAATCTTTATTGTTTTGGGCTGACAATTTGCATTCATTCAATTATTTTGTTGAAGCCGACATGAACCAATGTAATTTCTTGTTGCAAATATATATAAGTGGTTGTTTTCTCATTTGAGAGGCATGAAAATTTGAAGTGTGTGTGTGTTCTATGTGCGAAAAAGGTTCATATCATTTGAAAGTAAAGTAGAGTGTGAAGAAGAGTGAAGAAGTGTTCATGTGCTTAACCAAAACTGTACTCAGGCATTAGCAGATGCTACTTTCTCAGTTCAAATTCTTTAGATCGATTTAATCTGAATATTTATGTAAGACAGTGACTCTTCCTTTGTATTTGAGCAGTGAGCTCTAGGCAGTGTGCCTGAATGCATGTGGATTCCTCATTTATTCTTCCTATACTTTTAATAGGGTATAACTTGTGGATTAACCTCCACCATGAGATTAAAGGTTAATAAGTTTATTAAGTTTGAAATTATTTGACAACTAATTCACCCCCCCTCTCAGTTGTCTACCCTTGTGTTGCCAACAACCAAATAACCCCATGGCCCACCAAAATTAGGAGTAAAATGGAATGGAAGTGATAGACTTACAATGATGGTGACAGAAGATAGCAACAAATTTTGTTGCTAGGAATTTCAAACCTAAAAATTAACTTTATTATAAATATATTATAGTGTATTATTTTGCTAGAAATAAATTCAAACATAAAGAGTAATTCTATTATTAATATATTATAATAAATATATTATTATATAAGTATTTTATTATAGATTGTGAATGTATTGTGACATGGTGTGAATGAAATTATATGAATGAACATTTAGAATTGTTGAGTATAATATACATAGAAGTGTATTGTATTTTGTGCTTCAATGGAACTGAACTCTAGCACAAGGAAGGTGCATTCTATCTTAGTTCACAATTGACAATGAGCCATACTTTGTTTTGTAAATCACTTCAGGATGTCAGCCTTCAAGAACAATGAGTCCTAGTAGTGAGCCATTGTAATATTCTATGTCTGAATATATTATATTTTGAGCTAACTCTCGCCATGGTTTTTCTCATTTTTGGTTTTCCACGTAAAAATATTGGGGTTCATCTATGTTGTGATCTTGTGTTGATTCCATATTTTCACTTGTTGTTACAATGAGAGTTTTGTTATTGTTTGGGTGCATATTGTGTAAATGGTTTAATGGAATACTTATTCACCCCCCTCTTAGTATTCGAGGTGTTCCACAATTGGTATGAGAGCCTAGTTCCTATTAAGAAGTCTAATAACTTGAGGAAGATCTTAAAATTTGAACACATGGAAGATAAGGGATTCCCCTATTCTCTGGAAGTGATTCCTGTTGAGCATATTGAAGAAGATTGTATCTTAGATGATAATGGTGAACATGAAATTTCTCTTGAAGATATTGATAGAGGTGAAGGAGAAAACAAATGTTTGAAGGAAATCCTCCGAGAACAAAATGAGTGCATCAAGAAACTAAGAGAACAAATCAAGAAATTTAAAGAAATATATAGAGAAGTCAGTGATTAGTTAAATAGAGAAAATGATGACATCACTAAACTAAAAGTGAAAGTGGAAAAAAAGAGAAGAATTGAGGAGTGTTAAAAAGCTAAAATTCAAAGAAATATGGATGAGTGTGCAAAGACTGAACAAGAAGTGGTAACTAAGATAAGATTTCAAAGAAGCAATAGCTCATGAGGACAAATTCAAAACAAGTTCTATAATGCTAGATGAAATAATTGTAGGATAGAAACCATCTAAGGACAAAAATGGTTTGGTACTTGAAGAAGGATAAAGCTAAAAGAAAGTTATATCATATAGCAAGGTTAACAATCAAAGGAAGACTCAAGGCAATGGTAGACAAAACAAGAACCAAAGAAGCAATACCGAAAGGACACCTATTAGACAACCTAATGCTCAAAGGTACTTATATTTTAATGGTTTCTATTATTATTGCAATAGATTTGGACATAGAGAAAACGATTGTGGAAATAAAATAAAATAAAATGATAGAATGAATCAAAATTCCTTATCCTTCATCGATCAATGTTTTAAATGCAAAAGAATTGGACATAAAGCTATAGAATGAAAAAGTCATATATTGAACAAGATGATCTATCCCTTCCAAGGATACTATTATCACTACAATTTATTTAGAAACAAGGCTAATCAGTGCAGATATAGATTGAATAAAGGACAATTTGGATGGAATAATGTTGTTTTTCATATTTGTAGCAAACTGGGCCACTTTTCCAAAAACTATAGTAGCAAAAATGTGAAAAGAGACTATTTGATAAAGAGATATGAACCAATCACTAAGGTTGGCTCAAAATAAGTTATGAAGGAAATGGAATGGATTTGGAAGAAGGGAGAAGAATCTAAAAAGAAAGGAGATTCATAAGTATTAATTTCATCTATGTTGTTCTTTGGTGTAGATAATCTCATTCATAAATAAACCTAGTCAAGTGGCTCAGCGGAGCAATATAAAGAAAATTAATATCCCCCTACTAGTATATGGTGTCATTTTGTGACACTAATGCATTTATTGAGGATGAAAAATTCAAAATATTGTGCAAAAGGAATTTTAGGTGGACATGTGTGAAGAAGGAATATTGTTGAACTTGAAATGATAGAAGTACACAAAATACCAAGGACAACTACATGCGATATAAAGAAGTTATTGCTACATAAAATGGGATTGAAGAAAAAAAATTAAGTGTGTCAAAGAAAAAATAATTTAATGAAATGCAATTGTAAAAGATAAGAAGAGTGTGGAGCAAGATTGAAGAGCCTAGAGAATTTCCATATGGCAAAATTTCAGTGTTTGGCTTTGGTGTGCACACAAAAGGTAAGCAATTATTGTTATACATTATTCTCTCTGAATTATTAATTTGAATATAATGGATACACCTTAATTCGTGGATAATTTAGAGAGACTACAACCATTGTTTGAGAAGTACCCTACAAAAACCCTAGAGCTCAACCCCTTGGGTGAATTTTCGGAAGTTCCCCTTGGTGTCTGTTGACACAATATTTTGCATGTAGCAATAGCCTTATGGGAAATTTAACTATTGGGGGACATTATGCGCTAGCTAAATAACCTTTGGGATTTTATCGAAGCTGGCTCTTCGCTTAATGGGTGAAGTAAAAGGTAAGGGAGATTGCGAGAATGTAAAATTTACACTACGGTCGATGCGCCAAATCTTTAGACAACTTTATCAAAGCACAGTGCATAATGTAAAGGCCCGAATCACTAAATTGCTGTTATTTAAGATTATTTTCTCAAAAGCACTTGTCATGCAAAAATACCCTCTAATTTGTATAATGTAATCAAGCATAACTTTGTATTAACATAGAAGAGTAGTAGAAACATGATCTATATTCATTCCAACTATAAGAGGTTACAAAAATTAAAGAACGGGCATTCATACAAAATGAAGATAACAGCACAGGTCAATAGTTCCAACAAATGCTTGAAAATAGAAAGGTCGAATCTATTTGGCACAGTCCGAAGTCTTTGAATTAAATGCAACTATTACATGAGGCTTAATTCCCAGTGCTTGGGAGTTTTTCATAAACTTAATCAACAACCTAATTAAAGAAAACAAGGTCCCATATATTGGCCACCCCACTGCTTGAAAATGCATTATGAAAGAGTAGACCACGCGCAGTGATCCTCGCCCCAGATTATCTCGAGCCACCACAGTAAACATCCATCGATCAGCAACACACTAGTGAGGCCATGATACGAAATGAAAAACCATGCAGCAACAGGAGAGGACACGCGGCAGCGGGAAGCACAAAAGATCCATCGGCATTTCCAAGGTAACCGATGCAGGAACAAAAATGCCATGTGTCACCCAGATGGAGCTCGACAGAAAGTAGCAAGAATGCCCAGCAGAAAGCCATGAGAGAGATCCACATGGAGAGCTCCGAGCAAAAGTAAAGAATGAGGCAGGACCGACTCGAAAAAGTAGCTAGTGCGAGCCAAGTGGCACGCAGACGAAGATTATTGAAAAGAAAAGCGAAGTCAAAGAAAAAAGCCTCGTGAGGCAACCACATGGCGAGCTCTGAGGATAGTGAGCAAACAAAACTAAGGCATAGCCACAAAAGAAAAGAAAACTGCCAAGGCTTAGGCGGTTTTTGTTGAACAGTTTGGCGACTCATAGGGGCTTTTCGCTCGTGGAAAGGAGAACCCCAGAAACCTCTAGCTTAGCAACAAAAATGCTCACAACCTCGAGAGAGCGGCCTACAGATTGGTCCATACTTCGTTTATTGGTGCAGACAGAGTTCACAGATGCTCGTGAGCCAGTCTGAGATCAATGATTGCTTTGACGGGCAATCCGCTTGATACTTTTGTTTCCAATTCCAATTGGAAGAAAAGTTGTGCTAGTTGATGTACGATCGCCTTGATCTCCTCAGCAATCAGAGATTGATCAAAGGTTTGGAAGATAGAAAGGTCCTGCTTCTTCTCTTCGATCATTTCAACAATATGCTCCACTCCTGCTACTGTCTGGTCCATAATGAAAGGTGAAGGGAGGCCTCTCTGAGTCAAATGGGAAAACTTTGCTTGCATGTCGCTAGTGACTTGGTTTAACTAAGCTCTGCAATCTGCTACCTGCTGAATGACCTCATGCATGGAGATGAGGCTACTTGTGCCTAAAGCTACCATCGTTCGGTCGTTGATGCCCACACCACTCAATGCTTCATCTGAAGTGGTATACAACTTACCCAATAAAATTCTAGCCTCTGGGACCTTGTCGGAAGTTAACTTATGAACCTACTGTATCGATTCACTCACTGTCCCATAGAGGCTAGCCGCTTGCACCATAAACTTCAAGGTGAGCTACAGAGTAAGGCACAAAGCCTTCACCTTGTCCCAGTATGATGCATGCAACTCTTTGGCAATTTCCAAGGAGCTCATTTGAGGCGCAAGGGGTTGGGTTCTTAAGGCAGCCAATTCTGCCTCTTTGTTGCTTAAACCTATCACCACTTCTGCCAAGCTTTTATCTAATGTGAACATCTGCTCCTTTAGGGCAAGAAATTCCCTCTGCTTTTCTGCCAAGGCTGACTCGGCCTGCTTAGTATTCTGGACCTCCAACTCCAAGTTGGCACTCATTTCAGTAATCTCGGCAGTGGTGTTCTACCGGAGCTCTCTCATGCCTTCAGTTAGTAGGTCAGACCTAGCTTGGAGTTCTTTCTCTTTTGCTTGGAGCTGCTCAACCTATTTGTCAAGAGTCAGAACGACTTCTTCGCCCAAATTCTGCAACTCTTTGATTTTAATTTCGAAGGTACCCCTCTCCTTCTCCAGCCGACCTATTTCATTTTCCTGGGCTTTGAATTTGTTTACCCAGAGGTCTATCTTCCTTTTTAGCTCCGTAATCTGGTCATCTTTCTTCTTCTCCTACCGGCTGAGCTTGAGAAAATTGATAGTCACTATTTTTTGAGTCTCCTCCATTAGCTCAACTTTATCTTGTGGGCGGGCCTGCCGCAAGTCTAACCTGACAGCATTCACAGAATAGTCACTGGGCTGCATCTCGCTTACTGCCTTGATCACATTAAGAGTGATCTTCGCAAACATCAAGGAATTCTAGCTTTCACTGAAAATGATTTGCAAGTGGGGCTCTGCCTGCCTAGTTGTGTCCTTCGCTCTTCGTTTGTTGATTCGGTTGGCACGGATGCTTTTATTTGCATTGACCTGTGAGAAATATTCTTGGGATGAGATACCCAGTCCACCAACAAAAGGATACTCCTGAGGGACAGCTAGCGGGAAAGATAGTGTAGTTGATGCATCAGAGGTCTTGTTGGGTTACATTATAATAGCTGGGGAGAATGGCGGGATGAATTGCCCACTCGGAGGGGATGAAAATGAAGTGATGGTGTAAGAAAAAATTGGAGACGCACCAACCGCAGGGCTGGGCCTTGGAGATAAAAATTGTTGGCCTACGAGCCCGGTGCTGACACCAAATTATGTTCTGGGTAAACTATGGAAAGTGGAGGACACAGGAGGGAAAACAGGAGGAGCAAGACTAGAATGACCGAAAAATCTAGAAGTGGAGATGACTGGCGCGGATGAGACAGCAGGGGTAGACTATGGCGAGACCAAAGACATAGAGGAGAGAGAAGAGGGAGGAAAGTTTACCTGATGTTCCGGTGGAGCCGCAGATGCCTCGACCGCTTCCTTTGCTAGCTGCTCTTCCTCTACACTGGCCTCTTCGATACGTTGTCACTTCTCCTCCGAGAAATCATTGAGGTCGAGAATGAACCATCTCTTCCCACTAGTGGTCCTTGTCTGCTTCCATTTTTATTTAGAGGAGGTAGCTGGCATGGATGCTAGCGTGCACGACTCTTCCTCCTGCATAGGTTGTTTACCAATATTCTTTTCAAGTACTCGACTCTCCGCGACAGCGGGGGGATTCTGAGTTACTTCCTCCCCAGATTCCGTAGTAGCCTCCTCTCTTCTATATTGTTGCACGGATGTTGAGTGGTTCAGAGAATTCTCAACATCTGGATGTTCATTTTCCCAAATTTCATCAAACTTCTCATCGAGGGCGACTTCATTGTACAACTTGTCAGCTGCCAGAATCTCCTGTCAGTATATCCAGAAAGCTTGCATCTTCTCGGGTGCCCAATTGAGCTTCTTTAATTGGGTGACCAAAGGGGGGCTAATCATGAGCTTTGGGTTGACCCTCCCCACGATGTGATAAAAATTCAGCTAGGGTGGTCGACCATCCACTGTAGGCAAATATTCGAGGCCTACATATCTACTTATGTTTCCCTCTTCGGGATCCCTCTGAAGGTTCCAGAATGGCTAAGGTGAATGCGAGATCTTGATGCCGATTTCCAACAAATTATTTTCAGGGTTGTAATTCCAGGGATCATCTATTAGTACCAGCCCGAGGTGACCCAACTTTGAAAGTAGAATCGCTGAGGTATCAATCTACGGGGTCCTCTTCTTAACCAACGACACCGAACCAAACATGATTGGCAACAACAAATAGGAGGTTAAGTGCTTTCCTCCCCAATAATCATCATCAAGGGTACATAGCTGTCTCATTTCCTCCAAGGCCAACACTTTGTCGAAGAGGAAACGAGGAAGCCAAAAAGGTTCTCAGATGAAATCTGGCATGCAGAGCATGGTGAAATTTGTGTCAAAGAACCAGTTACAGGGTGGAGTTAACTTCCCAAGCCAGGACCTCTGGCGGGGTGATATGCGTTTGGTCATATTTATACTAGCCTTACCCAAAGCCCTTATAGCCGAGGCTATGAACGCATTTGAGAATGCATAATAATCGAAGGTTTTTGACATGACAGGGGTCCATGTCGAAACCCGCTTTCATAAGCCACCCTCATCAAAAATAGACAGGAGCATAGATGTAGAAAAATAATCTGAGTTTTGGTGCAAGATTAAGTAAGCCAGAAAAAATGAATACCTGAACTTAGAGCTGACCCCAAATTTCTTTAGCTGCATCCAAATGCCATCGCTAATAACCTTTGCAAAATCAAAAAGCAGGCTCTCGTGATTCTTTTTCAGCATAAAGTAGATGGACATTTGAAATTGATGAACATCTTTGTCTAAGTCCAAACCGCACACCATCGCCAGCATAGAAGCGATAGAAGAAGCCGCACCCCTAAGAGATTTCAAACCGAAAGAGAATTTGGGTGGGGTTGAACTACTCACTTGCTGAAGCTCAAAACGATAAAACTATGGCCCCAACTGGAACTCTCCCCACTTCTGCTGCATGCTCTCCATGTCAAAATTGTCAACTTCCTTACCCAAAGGAAATGGGAAACACAGCATACCTTGAATAGCCACGGGGCTAATGACTACCCGAAAATCCTTGTCGCTGATAACCCCTGTGTTCAGGTTGAACTGTGTCACGCATGTTGCTACAATCTTTGGGCAAGGGTGCACCAAGGGGACCATGTACTATGCAAGCCTGCAGTACCATAGCCATTTGGGAAATTGGTTTGTTGTATGCTTCATTCTTTCACATGCAGCTTCTCGAAGGCTCTTACGATTGCAAGACAACTCAAGGTCAAAGACATTGTCCCAATCCTCCAAAACCACTGCCTGGTCTTTGTGAGGAACTGCACTCAATAACTTCTAGTTCACTAGGTGAGTGAAAGGCCAGCTAGGCTTTGTAGGTATGCCTGGAGTGGCATAAGACTCTCCATCGTACAGCTGCACGCGGGGTGCATTCCTCATCTGCTCGCTTAGACTTACTTGAGCTAAAGTCTGTGTAGGGTTTTCTATAGTTTCGACCATTTTTGTCTTCACAAGGGTCTCTGTGGAAACCTTTGGCAAATGACTTAGCTTCTCTAAAAACCTCTCTCTTCTTGTGGATGCCTTAATTGCTTAATTCTTAGTAACTTGTGCAATAAATATGTTTCCCTGCATGACATAACCTGCCTTTTTCACTTTCTCAGGAATGGTGGTCAAAAAAGGTACGTGCCAGTCATTTACGCCAAGTTGCTATTATGTGTTATCAGCTTTGCTCATGCGAAAAGATCACCAACCAGCCGAACTACTCAAACATTAATTGACAATCTTTCGCGTGTGACGGGAACAGATTCCTGTCTCGAAAGATGAACCCAGGCAACCCCGCGAGTATTTCCCTATAGGCTATCTGTATTGATTGACATTAATGCTCGTACAGGGAACATTGCCCAATAGAGCTTTTCTCTATAATTTCATCCAATTTGGATGAGGCGGCGATGCTTCATATTATTGACAACTGGCCGATCTGCGAATGATGTGGTAGCTCAATGGAGCAAGTTGCAAGCTGGTCCTGCACTTCCCCGTCACCTCACACGCTGCGACACTAAAAATCGAGGCGAAGCGACACACTTGGTATAGTTATTAATCATGATTTCTTCAGCAAGCAAACCTTAGCCAGTCTATAAATCAGCCCCTTATGCAATATTGCAAATTACAACACCGACTAGCCTTTCAACCTAGCAACCTCCTGCTACCTTAGTAGTTTTAATCTTTTAGCTAGAAAAGCAGAAATCATGGAAACATCAGTGAGGTTCTCCTGCAGAAAGACCTAGGCTACCTTTCTTGGCAAGATTACCTCCAAGCACCTAAAGTGTATGACAGGTGCGAAAAACCTGTTATACGTGAAATCCATCAAATGGATCCTTGGGAAGGATAGCGTGCATTATGAAGAGCAATATCGGGTGAACACCAGCATCTACTCCCAATTTGTTGCCTTGCTGCTGGACATCAGTGTCTCCAAGCGTAAGATTTTAAAGCTGGTGAGGCTAGTCTTCCCTGCACGCTACCTCAGAGGTCTGGAGCAGATTGTACGCGTAGCCCAATTG